>JASVEL010012289.1:0-276851 GCA_032618575.1 Nicotiana noctiflora | reverse complement strand
ACTTGGTGGAGGGATTATTGTTTCACTCGACCAGCAGGCTCCCCGACTTTATCATAGGATCGGTTTGCAGAGTTATTTCTGGAGAAATTTCTCCCTGTTACTTAGCGGGATGCACTTCGGAGGCAGTTTGAGCTCCTTCAGCAGGGTACTATGACTATCACTCAGTATGAGATGAGATTTGTTGATTTGGCACGTCATGCGGTTGTGATAATCCCCATAGAGCGGGAGAGGGTCCGCGGGTTCATAGATGGGCTTAATCAGCCGATTAGACTTCAGATGGCTATGGGAGTGGGACGTGATATATCTTTTCAAGAGGCATCTAATGCAGCACGTAGAGTTGAGATGGATCTTGCTCGGGGAGATGGTTATCCTTCAGACAAGAGGCCTCGTCACTCCGGCAGATTTGGTGGTTCTTCTTCAGGAGGCAAGGAATATTTTAATAGGGGCCAGTCTTCCAGGCTTGTCCATTCCGCCCTTCAGGCTTCACAGGGTGGACCAGATGATCGTGCGTTTTATGAGCAATATTTAAATCAGCCTCTTATTAGTGCTCAGCCTCTTCAGAGTGTTCGTGGAGGCCATTCGGATCGTCAGGGCCAGCGTCCCTATCAGCCTAAGAGTTGCTACGGTTGTGGTGACCCAGGTCATGTTGTCACGAGAGCTTGCCCGAGATTGAGGGGTGCACAAACATAACAGCAGGTTCCTTGACCCATGATTCAGGCACTAGCTGACCCACATCCTGTCCAGCCACCTAGGGGCGGGGGTAGGGATTATAGAGGTAGAGGTCGAGACTGTAGAGGTGGAGGTTGTCCCGCCAGGGGTAGAGGTCAGCCGATGGATGACCGTCCCAGAGACATGGTTCAGGGAGGTGGTGTTGAGCCCCGATTTTATGCTTTGCCAGCTAGGCGAGAGGCAGAGGCATCAGATGCCGTGATTACAGGTACTATTCTTGTGTGTGGCAGAGGTGCTTCAGCATTATTTGACCCTGGATCTACATATTCCTATGTGTCTTCCTACTTCGCACCGTATTTGGCCGTGCCCAGCTATGCTCTGGATATTCCAGTTTATGTGGCTACACCAGTGGGTGACTCCATTGTAGTCGATCGGGTGCATCGTTCGTGCGTAGTTATATTTGGGGGTCTTGAGACCCGTGTTGATCTGTTGCTCTTGGATATGGTAGATTTTGATGTCATATTGGAGATGGACTGGTTGTCCCCATACCATGCTATTCTTGATTGTCATGCTAAGACCGTCACCTTAGCCTTGCCAGAATCACCCCGATTAGAGTGGAAGGGTACCTCAAGCCACTCCGTTCGCACTGTTATTTCTTATGTTAAGGCTCGACGTATGGTCGAGAAGGGGTGTCTAGCTTATCTGGCTTATGTTCGTGATTCCGGCGCAGAAGTTCCTTCCATTGAGTCGGTCCCTATTGCACGGGAGTTTCCGGAGGTTTTTCCTTCAGACCTGCCGGGCATGCCACCCGACAGGGATATTGATTTCTGTATTGATTTGGCACCGGGCACTCAGCCCATCTCTATTCCACCCTATCGTATGGCCCCGCCGGAACTAAAAGAGTTGAAAGATCGGTTGCAGGACCTTCTTGAGAAGGGCTTTATCAGGCCCAGTGTTTCTCCTTGGGGTGCACCTGTGTTATTTGTGTAGAAGAAGGATGGCTCGATGCGGATGTGTATTGATTATCGGCAATTAAACAAAGTGACGATAAAGAACAAGTATCCACTGCCGAGGATTGATGATTTGTTTGATCAGCTCCAGGGAGCGAGGGTGTTCTCAAAGATAGACTTGAGGTCAGGCTACCATCAGCTGAAGATCAGGGCGACTAACATTCCTAAGACAGCCTTTCGCACTAGATATGGGCATTATGAGTTCTCGGTCATGTCCTTCGGGTTGACCAATGCCCCGGCAGCATTCATGGAGTTGATGAATCGGGTATTCAGGCCTTACTTAGATCCGTTCGTGATAGTCTTCATAGATGACATCCCGGTGTACTCCCGCAGCCAGGAAGAGCACGAGCAGCACCTCAAAGTGGTTCTTCAGACTCTGAAAGATAACCAGCTATATGCCAAATTTTCTAAATGTGAGTTCTAGCTGAGTTCGGTAGCATTTCTGGGTCACATTGTATCGGTGGAAGGTATTCGGGTAGACCCAAAGAAGATTGAGGCAGTCCAGAATTGGCCTCGACCAGCTTCAGTGACTGAGATCCGGAGTTTCTTGGGATTAGCAGGTTACTACCGTCGTTTTGTAGAGGGGTTTTCTTCTATTGCAGCCCCGATGACCAGGTTGACCCAGAAGGGTGTCCGGTTTCAGTGGTCAGAGGAGTGTGAGGCGAGCTTTCAGAAGCTCAAGACAGCCTTGACCACCGCACCGGTGTTGGTACTACCTACGGGTGCAGGGCCTTATACAGTTTATTGTGACGCATCTCGTACAGGGCTTGGAGCGGTATTGATGCAGGATGGTAAGGTTATCGCTTATGCTTCGAGGCAGTTAAAGATACATGAGAAGAATTATCCAGTTCATGATCTTGAGTTAGCAGCAGTGGTTCATGCCTTAAAGATCTGGAGGCATTATCTATATGGTGTGACATGTGAGGTGTACACCGATCACAAAAGCCTACGGTACTTGTTCAAACAGAAGGAGTTGAATCTACGACAGCGGAGATGGTTAGAGTTACTAAAAGACTATGATGTTACTATATTATATCACCCAGGTAAGGCCAATGTGGTGGCCGATGCATTGAGTAGAAAGTATGCCAGCATGGGTAGTCTTGCATATATTCCGGTCAATCGGAGACCATTAGCTCTAGATGTCCAGGCCTTAGCCAACCGGTTCGTGAGATTAGACATTTCTGAGCCTAGCAGTGTTAGCTTGCACGGTCGCTCGTTCTTCGTTATTAGAGCGTATCCGTGAGAGGCAATTTGATGATCCTCATTTGCGTGAGTTGAGAGATACAATACAGCGGGGAGGTGCCACACAGGTAAACCTAGATGATGATGGGGTATTGAAATTGCAGGGTCGAGTTTGTGTGCCCAATGTCGAAGGGATTCGAGAGTTGATCTTAGCAGAGGCCCACAGTTCACGGTATTCTATTCACCCAGGTGCCGCGAAGATGTACCAGGACTTACGGAAACACTATTGGTGGCGCAGAATGAAGAAAGATATCGTTGCGTATGTCGCTCGGTATCTAAATTGTCAGCAGGTGAAATATGAGCACCGGAGACCTGGTGGTGTATTCCGGAGGATTGAAATTCCCGAGTGGAAATGGGAGCGGATCATAATGGACTTCATTACTGGACTTCCTTTGACTCGGAGGAAATTTGATGCTATTTGGGTCATTGTTGATAGGCTGACCAAGTCAGCACACTTTATTCCAGTATCTGTCTCCTACTCGTCGGAGAGGTTAGCGGAGGTTTACATTAGAGAGATTGTTCGTCTCCATGGGGTGCCGGTATCTATTATCTCTGATCGGGGAACGCAGTTTACCTCGCGGTTCGGGAGAGCGGTCCAGCGGGAGTTAGGCACCCAGGTTTAGTTGAGTACAGCATTTCATCCTCAGACGGATGGCCAGTCCGAGAGGACTATTCAGGATTCTAGAGGACATGCTTCGAGCCTGTGTTATTGATTTCGGAGGCTCGTGGGACCAGTTTCTGCCATTAGCAGAGTTCGCCTACAATAACAGTTACCAATCTAGCATCCAGATGGCTCCGTATGAGGTGTTGTATGGTAGGCGATATCGATCACCAATTGGATGGTTTGAACCGGGAGAGGCTCGGTTGTTGGGTACGGACTTAGTTCAGGAGGCCTTGGATAAGGTCAAGACTATTCGGGAGAGATTGCGTTCAGCTCAGCCTAGGCAAAAGACTTATGCGGATCGCAAGGTTCGAGATGTAGATTTCATGGTTGGTGAACGAGTATTGCTTCGGGTGTCGCCTATGAAGGGCGTGATGAGGTTCGGAAAGAAGGGCAAGCTCAGCCCTAGGTATATTGGTCCATTTGAGATTCTAGACAGAGTGGGAGGGGTGGCTTACGGATTAGCTTTGCCGCCTAGCTTATCAGCCGTGCATCCAGTTTTTCATGTATCTATGCTTCGGAGATACCACGGTGATCCCACACATGTGTTAGAATTCAGTACTGTCCAATTGGACAATGATCTATCTTACGAGGAGGAGCCGGTAGCCATTCTAGACCGGCGGGTTCGACAATTGAGGTCGAAGAGTTATCCTTCTGTGCGTGTTCGGTGGAGAGGTCAGCCTCCTGAGGCATCGACCTGGGAGTCCGAGTCTGATATGCGGAGCCGTTACCCACACTTGTTTCCTGACTCGGTACTTCTTTCTTTTGTCCGTTCGAGGACGAACGGTTGTTTTAGAGGTGGAGATTGTGACGACCCAAAGGGTCATCACTTATTTTATTAATAATTTCGAGCTTCCGAGGCCTTGAAAACCTCATTCTATGTTGCCTCGATTTACGTGCACGATCCGAGCATGTAGCCGGAAAGATTTTGTGATAGAAAATATGAATTCTATGAGAAATTTGGATAAAAATGATATTAATATTGATATGGTTGACTTCGGTCAACGTTTTTGGTAAACGGATCCGGACCCGAGATTTGATGGTCCCGAGAGGTCCGTAGGAAAATATGGGACTTGGACATGCGTCCGGAGTCGAATTCCGAGGCCTAGAGCCCAAGTTATGAATTTTTATGTGAAATTGTTTTTGATGTAATTATTAAAGGAAATAAATTAATTGACCTTGGTATCGGGCTCGTATTTTGGTTCCGACGCCCGATACAAGTCTTAAATATTATATATGTGATTTCTGTAAAGTTTGGTGACATTTGGATGTCGTTTGAGATGTTTTGGACCTTGAGTCCCAAGTTTGAAAGTTTTGAAAACTAAAGGTATGAAAATCATGCATTTGAGGCTTGATTTGATGAAAACGAGGTGATATTGGAGATGTGATCGCACGAACAAGTTCATAATATGTTTTTGAGGTTATTTGCATATTTGGTTAGGAGCCCCGAGGGCTCGGGTGAACTTTGGATAGGCCACGAGATCAATTTTTCATGTTAGAAGTTGTTGTCTGCAATTGGTCTGCAGAGTTCGCAAATGCGAACAATAGTTCGCAAATGCGAACTCCCCACTATTCTGCAGAGTTCGCAAATGCGAACAATAGTTCGCAAATGCGAACTCCCCCTATTATGCCTGAGTTCGCAAATGCGAACAATAGTTCGCAAATGCGAACTTGACCCTACTGTGCCTGTGTTCGCAAATGCGAACTATCGTTCGCAAATGCGAACTCGACACTATTCTGCCTGGGTTCGCAAATGCGAACAATAGTTTGCAAATGCGAACCTCCCCATATTTAGCCTGTGTTCGCAATTGCGAACAATAGTTCGCAAATGCGAACTTCCCAGTTTTGCCTTGGCTTCGCAAATGCGAAGAAAAGTTCGCAAATGCGAACTTCCCACCCTTAGCTTATTTTTCAAACTCCGGAAATTGGTCGGGGTTCGCAATTGCGAACCCATGTTCGCAAATGCGAACACAGAGACCTGAAAAACACGAATTTCAGTCATTTCTTCACATTTTACAAAACCAAAACAACCATTTGCGATTCTTCAAGGATTTCTTCTTCATCAAAACGATTGTAAGTCACTTTTTACTTAGTTCTTTCAATTCCTAACATCATTAAACATGTTTTTCATAAGAAATCAAAGATTTTCATGGTAAAATTCTTGTTTTTGTTAGAAAATAGGGTTTTTCATAAATTGGGGAATTGGACCTCGAATTGAGGTCCGATTTTGAAACAAATTATATATATGAACTCGTGGGGGAATGGTAACCGGATTTTGGTCCTAACCCCGAATTCCGACCATGTGGGCCCGGGGTTGAAATTCACTATTCATGGCAGAATGTTGTAAAAGTTGTATTTGGTATTAAGAATTAGTTTGTTGAGTAGAATTGATGATATTAAATCAATTGTGTATAGATACGGTTGGATTGGAGCCAAATTGAAAGAAAAGACATTTCCACGGAGTGAATTGTTAATAAGCATTCGAGGTAAGTGTTTGTTCTATCCTAGCTTGAGGAATAGGATTATGTGTTATGTGTTATGTGATCGAGTGCGGTGTATGGGCTGTGGTGACGAGCATCCATACACTGGCGTCTAGTATGACCGTGAGTCGTTGGAAAATGATTATTTTGAGATATATTACTAATGAATTGTTATTGTTCTCCTTTGTTGGGACTTGTTGTGAAGATAATTATTGATTTCCCGTGATGGGACAGTTTATGAATTACTGTTTCTTTCTCTGCCCTTAACTGTGATTGTTATTTGGGTGAGGAAGAGTGATAATGCACGAAGGGTGATGCCGTGCCATGTTTAATTATTTATGCACGAAGGTTAATGCCGTACCATGTTTATTTATTGATTATGCACGAAGGATCATGCCGTGCCCTATTATTGATTATGCACGAAGGATCATGCCGTGCCCTATTATTGATTATGCACGAAGGATCATGCCGTGCCCTGGTTATTGAACCATGTACGAAGGATCATGCCGTACTATGGATGTGAGGATGAGAGTAAAAGCACGAAGGGTGATGCCGTGCAACTAATTGTCGTTCCTTGACTTGATATTACTTGTTTTTCCATTATATTTTATTTGGGTGATGTCGTGCAACCATTTATCATTCCTTGACTTGATACTACTTGTGTTTCCATTATACCTTGTTTTCTTTGTGAACTTATTAACTGTTGTTAATTGTTGAATTCTTTGAAATATTCCTTATTGTGTTATTACTTGGTTAATTCTTGTTATTTGTGGTAATATATATATTAAAGAATTGGGATCGGGTGGTACGCCTACCATAAGATATAATTATTGATACAATGAGATCGGGTGGTATGCCTACCACAAGATAATATTTATTGATACGGTTGGGAGCGGGTGGTACGCCTACCACGAGATATGAAAAGGAAAATAAAGAATTGATACACGAAAGTAAGATTTAATTCTGTGGATTAGATTAATCTGGATATTATGAGTTTATTGATTGTTATTGCAGAGTAGAGTATTTCCTTATAAATGTTTATGTACATATAGATATATATTGCAACTGCACAGGTTTATGTGGGTGTCTGGTCCTAGGCTTGTCACTACTTCGCCGGGATAGGCCAGGCACTTACCAGCACATGGGGTCGGTTGTGCTGATACTACACTCTGCGCTCTTTTTGCGTAGATACAGGTTACGGACAGCAGCAGCGGCAGCAGTAAGTAGATTGCGTGGGAGTTGATCATATTTGAGACCGAGGTAGCTTGCAGGCGTCCGCAGGCCCGGCGTCTCTCTCTTTATCTATATTATTAGCTGGAGTCTCTTTGTTCCGAGACAAACAGAATTGTGTTATATTTCTTCGGACTTTTATGTGTAGTATTCCATAGTAGTTTGTGAGTTGGTGACTCCACGTCTTGGGTAGAGGATTTCAGTATGATTTTCACCTTGTGATTTGTTATTTCCATTTCGATAAAGTATTCCGCATTTATTTAATTAAAAAATTGTGTTAAAAATAGGATAGTATGAATACAGTGGCTTGCCTAGCTACCACGAGTAGGCGCCATCACGATCCCGATGTTGGGGGAAAATCCGGGTCGTGACATTTTATCATCATCACAGCCTGAGATGGTTTTTGACTGCTATCACCTTGCACCAATTCTATCATGTGTGTCTCGTGGTGATTTGGCAGCGGATTCTGGGTAATGTTCGGGGCTTCTGGAGCCCGAACTTCAATTCTCCTATCATCAATGAGATCCTGAATGGCATTCTTCAACTGCCAACATTTTTCGGTATATGGCCCACCATTCCTGAACAATATTCACATCTAACAGAAGGATCAAGGTTCTTCGTAGGTGGGTTTGGAACTTTAGGTGCAACTGGGCTCAGCATCCCCAATTCTTTCAACCTATGATAAAGGCTGGTATATGATTCCCCGAGAGGGGTGAATGTTTTCCTCGCCTTGTTTCTCCACTCAGGAGTCCGGCCTGGGCCTATTTTGGTTTCTGTAAGGTTTAGAGGTTGGGTATGTGTTCTGGGTGTGGTAAACATTGTGTGGAGCTTGGGCTCTCCACACATGGGGTGGTGGTGGTGGGTAGGCTTGAGCTTGTGGGTGGTGGTAATGTGGGACTGTTGGTGGATATGGTGGTGGTGGTGGGTTATATGGGCTTGGTGTGTTGTATGGGTTTGGTGGGTAAGATGGTGGTGGTGGATTATATGGGGTTGATGGGTTTGGTGGGTGTTGGCGGTAGGGTCTTGGTGGGTTATAATGTGGGTTGCGACTCCATGGCCTGCTCTCTACAGTTGCCACCTCTTCCTTCTTCTTCTTTCCCATTACTCCCCCGTTTCCAGTTTATATAGCTTGATTGGTGGCCTTGATGGCCGAAAAACTCATGATTTTATTTGTCTTCAAACCTTCCTCCACAAAGCTTCCCATTTTCACGACTTCGTTGAAACTCTTTCCGATTGCCGACACTAAGTGACCGTAGTATGTAGGCTCCAGAGCCTGTAGAAAACAATCCACCATCTCCCCCTCCTTCATGGGTGGATCTACTCTCGCGGCCTGCTCCCTCCATCTGAAACCGAATTCTCTAAAGCTTTCCCCTGGCTTCTTCTCCATTTTTGTAAGGGATAGCCTGTCAGGTATGATCTCTAAGTTGTACTGAAAGTGACTTGCAAAGGCTTGTGCTAGGTCGTCCCAGACGAACCACCTTGTATGGTCTTGTCGAATGTACCACTCTAAAGCTGAACCACTCAGACTTTGGCTGAAGTACGCCATCAATAACTCATCTTTACCTCCCGCACCTCTCATCTTGCTACAGTATCCTCTGAGATGAGCTACCGGATCCCCGTGTCCGCTATACATGTCGAATTTTGGCAACTTGAATCCCACGGGAAGCTGCACCTCGGGGAACAGACACAGGTCCTTGTAGGCTACACTCACCTGCCCTCCTAGACCTTGCATAGTGCGGAAAGCATTCTCCAAACTTTTCACTTTTCGGGCCATCTCTTCCTGCCCAGCACTTTTTGCAATCCTTTCTTCACTTGTTTCTATCATCGGAGCATGAGACTTATGTTGTCTGAAAGTTGGCTCTGGAGGGTAGTAGTGAGGATCATGGATATGAAACATCGGTTCACTGGAGGATTTATGCATAGCAGCGGTTGGAGGTGCCACATACACATGAGCGACTGGTGGTATGTGGGGCGGTGCTTGTTTGGCTGGAGGTGGTGGTATCTGGGAGGTGGAGGCATAGTAGTGAGGGTAATCGGGGTAGGTAGAGGAGGAGTTCATTGTAGGTGGTTCAGGATTAGGATTGGCTGGAGGGACATATGCGGGGTTGGCAGGGTAGGCTGGTAGCGGTTGACCTCTAGACCAGGCCTGGTACATCTCGGCCATCTGCTGCCTCAGCTTGTACATTTCCTCCTTCATTCCTGCCACATCCACAATCTCTTCTTCGTGAGCAGGATCCACAATAGTTGCCTCAATTTCCTGGGACACAGCTTTCGTCATTGTCACACCTCCCTTTTTACTACCCCACATACTTAAAAGCGTATAGATACACTTGTAGGGTATACTCCAACGCTCAAATACCCGAAACGGATAAATTAACGTAAGGGAAGGATTTTTTCCAATTAAAGGACAATCGGTTCGGGATTTTATTAGAGATTAATCAGAGTCGCCACTTGGGAATGACAATGGTGTCCCAAGTCACCGGTTAATCCCGAATCCGAGGAATTTTGACTCTTATAAATGTATGCGAAGCAGAGATCCGGATAAGGAACTCTGTTAACCCGGGAGAAGGTGTTAGGCACTCCCAGATTCCGTGGTTTTAGCACGGTCGCTCCACTGTAGTTCTCGACTTTTGTTTGACTCAATTATAGGTTTTAACAACATAATGTGCTTTTACGCTAAGTATTATTTTTTAAGAATTTGCGGTATCGCGAAAACACGCCTTAAGTCATACCGCAACCAGTACGCCTATGACTTTTGGTGTATTTCAGCTTTACCGAGATTTGGATTTGAGTCGCACCAAGTGCATACTCGTTCATAGGAAAGTATATTAAAATCGTGCCCTAAAATAGTCTATCGGCTTTATTAACTTTGGGAAAGACCGTGAAATTCACTAAACGGTCCTTCCGAGTCTAATTTTATATAACAATTAATTGAGGGCCCCGCAATTGAATATTTTGTGCGGCGAGGCTCATCTCATTTTTATTTAAGGTCAAACCTAACATGACTATGATTTTCTATTATTGGTCTCTAAAAAAAAGGTCCTAATTTATTATTAAGAAATAACCTTGCCTATCAATTAAATGTTAAAGGGCCAAATACCATTTTAAAACTTAGGTCCAAGACAAACAAATTCATACACTTGTCCTGGATTTATTCTTTCAAATATCGGGCCCGAGACAGGCCCAAAAAGTGGAAAAATACATAGCTGGCCAATGATAAACTTAAAGGGAGATTCGGCAACTGGGTATTGAGATTGGCCTTATACATATTTCAATCTAATAGCTTTATCACATCTCCCATGTATTGCCCTTACTTACCGAATACTGTAAATTTAAAATTGGAATTCAATTAATGTTCAATCAACGGTGCTAACAGTAGTTCCTCCTTTAATTTCTAGGTGTCCTCCTAGCTTTGCAAACTAAAATGAACCAATGCTTCAACTTATAATATTAAGCTTTAAACAAAAAAAAACAAAATTCACTCACAATCTTCGATACACTCTCCACTAATAAGCTACTGACTTTTATAAGATTAAACTAATGAACCGAAAAGCCTATATTTAAATAAATTTTAATCAACATTTAACTGACGTGGATGATCAAAATAACAAAACATCCTGGCTGCCATTCTTTGCTTTCTTAACACTTCTTCCTCTTATTATAGACATCTTATTTCCATACATCTAAACAATTAAACTTTAATGCTTAAACAGTATCAATTAGATCACTAAAGTTCAATCGACAGTCCAATAGAAAGGCAAATACAGTGAACAAATGTCTAAATATATCAGAAACAGCTTCAATTTGTATTTCTTAATCCAATTGATCACTTGAATTTACAAGGTTGTGTACCTGAAATGATGAACAAGCCCATTAGATCTATGACAGCAGTAGTAGAACAGGATTCAGCGAGCAAGATTCAACAGTAACAGTATCACAGACACAGCAGTAGCAGTTTAATGACCAACAGCAACAATTGAAATCGACAGTTAAACCCAGAAGCTGATTTTCGGAATTTCAGTTTGTTGCAAAACCAAATCTCACATTCAAACTACTGTAATTGCAATTATTCACTGATTGGTGATGGATTTCTTCACTGTGTTTTTTTTTTTTGGATTTTTGAAGATAATTTGAAGATAAAAGAGAAGAAAAACTAATCTGAAATGTTAATTTCAGATCTGGAATTGAACAAGTATTTTTTTTTGGATTTTTCTAGGGTTCCTATAGCTAAAATTCTAAAAGAGACTCTAAAAATCAGATTGAACCCCCCCTTATTAATGCTAAAATCACCTATTTATAGGCATAAAAGAAAAATCTGAATTTTATTAAAAACCCTTCAATTTTTGACTTGTTGCACAAGTTAGTGCAATTAATCTAGTGAAAGCTACACTAAGACCCCTTCTAGAATAGTCTACCATGTTCCATTTCCCTTGTATTACCTATTATGCCCTCATTCCCTTTTATTATTCACTAAGATACCTTTTGTTATGACCAAATTACCCTAAAAGCTCTATATTTATAACAACTATGCCAATTCTTATCCCATTTGCACCCTTTTCCTTTTAACCTTATTACAAGTTTACCAACTTCCTTTTCCCCTTTTACCCTTGCTTTTTACTGCTTATTACTTTCCTAAATTCTGCAATTTATCCCTATTTTAACTCATTTTCAGATTGGTATTTATCAAATAGCCACAATTAAGTGACTATTGCTCAATTAGCCAATTGACCCTATTAACTACCTTAAATTCAGAATTAAACCGCTAATTAGAATCACTTACATCAATAGCCAATCCTAGGTAGTCTTACAAACATAGCCACTTATGATTAATCATCCAATTAACAAGACTCGGAAGACAATTTGATAGATGGTGAGTCCTATTAATCAGAATAATTCATCGCAGTTGAATCTATCGAGCAAAACACCTTAGGTGGGTACTAATCATGTGATTTTTACTATCGACTTAACTTGAATCTCAACTAATCTAGAGTCAAATTCGCTAATCAAACTAAAATCATTAACTTTTCAGCTATAACCAATACATCCTAATTGAACAAACAGAAATTATCACTCAAAACAGATTCTCATCAACTTATCCTTGCTACATTATCTTATAAGAAATCCACATCCAGTAAAAACTGTAGCAATTTCTCACTATTCAGTTATTGCACAGAAATGATAGACAAAAAGTTATAATCAAAATGCATCATGTAGCAGTAACATAAGCTTTAAAATTTAGGCTTCATAAGTGTTCAATCTTTGCATTGGGCTCACTGCTCAGTGGAAGCACCGGTCTAGCAGCGCAAAAAGGTGCTGGATCAAATAATAAATATCAGAAATTAAGAAGCGAGCTAAACTGAAAAATAGAAATAAACAGAATCAGAAATTAACAAAAGAAAACAAAAATCATACCAATTACTAATTTCAGAATGAGACTAAAATTTTCCTAACAATTATTAGAATCTCTCAATTTCGGAACTAACATATACGAAACGAAACAGTTCAAGAACTTAAGTAAAATAACAAACCGAGAGCAAAATGACAAACAAAGCAATTCAAAACTTTTATTGACACAGGTATAGATATGAACCGAGCAGATTATCAAATAAATTAAACAAAACAGAGAGGGAGACTTAGCTCTATTGCCGTTAATCCTTCTTTTTTCTGTTTTTTCTTTCTTGTTTCTCTTTATTCCTGAACTTCTTGAACAAGTTCTTGAAACCACTGAGCCTTTTCCTTAGCCGGCTGAAAATTCATCCATAGGCGGCGGCACGCTATTGTAAGAAGAAGGAGGAGCACCATCAGGAGGAGATACGTAAGAGATTGGGGCAGAAAATCTAGTGGGCCTCCTTGGGCCGGGCGGCGGTGTCGCTTGATCCTCGTACTTCCTCTTGTTGTTACCCACTTCGGCTGCTGCATACTGTGCTTCTTCCGCCATTGTTTTAGGGCTCAGATTCGGTTGAAGAAGGAAAGAGGCGGGTATGGAGATTGGGGTGTGATGGGCGGCGGCTGGTGAGAGAGGGGAGATGAGAGAGACAGAGAGGGGGAGGGGGAGTTCTTAGGTTTTAGGGTTAATGTTATGTTTTTTAAGGTTTGAGGCTTTAGTTATTAGGATTGTAATAACGAATCACAGCCGTCGGATTGATTGAATTGTACAGCTGTGATTAAAGCTTTACTGGACCGGGCGAGTGGGTCTGGGTCGTTGGTTTTGGGTCTAGGGCGTTGGGCTGGCTGGGTGGGACGATTGGGCTAAAGAATTTCGGGCCCAATTCCTTTTGTTCATGTATTTTCCTTGTTAATCTAACTTGTATTTTTTTTTGTATTTTATTCTTTTTTGTATTTTTTTTGTATTTTTGTTGTATTTTAATTTTGTATTACATTTTCTATATTTTCCTACTTTGTAATTATTTAGAACTAATAAAAACTAACTAATTACCCTCTTTTTTTGGCAATTTCCAATTTAAAAGCTAACTAATTTTTTTTTTATTTTTCTTTAATTTGTTAGAAAAAGAATTAATTTCCTAAAGATGCAAATTTTTGTATTTTCATTTATCACATGCAAATAACATGCAAAACAACTAACACAAAATTCACACAAAATTATAAAAATAAGGAAAAATTATTTATTTTGGATTTTATAGGAATAACTCACGTGTAGGGTAAAAATCACGTGCTCACAGTCATCTTTTTGTATCTAGTGTTGTATGGGTGGGTAGCCAGAATGCCAGTTGCCTAGAGAATCTGGACTCACAAGCATCAACACCCGTTAGTTGTTAGCGCATGGATAAAATGCAATAACTTTAAAAACAAACACATTTGCTCGAGTCGTTATGCATCATCCCGGCCGCTGCTCATTTGGACCACTCTTTTTCCGCTCTTTTTCTTTCTTTTCTTTCTTTCTTCTTCTCTTTTTTTTCTTTCCTTTCCTTTTTTTTTCTTTCCTTTTTCTTGCTTTTCTCTTTTCTTGCTTTTTTCTTTCTCTCTTTTCTTTTCTTGCTTTTTCTTTTCCTTTTCTTTTTCCTTGTCGTCCCTATTTATTTGCCTAGCGGATTTAAAAAGAAATAACATAAAGCAAAAGAATTGACAACAACACTTGTTTTTCATTGATAATTCAAGACATTGATTACAAGGTGATGTTTTAGAAGAAAAATAAAAATGATGCATGCCTTAAGAGTACATTAATACACCTAGTGCCCGCGAGGCATCGTTCGGCCTTGCCGCGGGCCTATATGCTAATCCCCTTTGAAGCCTATCTAGGTCGGCCATGACTTGTTGTACGAAGAAATTCACTGCAGATACAAAGGTCCTTCGAGACATATCTTCACAAAGCTGGGTCTTCCGGGTGATGTACTGGGCAATGCGAACGATCTTTTCTCTGATGACCCCCTTCTCTTGCAATAACCGGCTTATCTGTTGAGTGCGAGCCTCCAAGGTATGTTGGTTGTCCTTTTTCACTTGTTGCAGCTCCAATTCTAATCTAGCCATAGTCGTGTAGCAGTACTCTCTCTCCTCCTCAAGATCTTTGATAATCTTGTTACTCTTGACCGTGGCTAAAATTATTTTTTTTCTAAGCTGAGCTACTTCAAAATCGTGCTTTTCTTGTAGTTGCCGAACTAACTTGGCTCTTTCCTCGGCATCTTTGTCCATTTGCTTCCGAGCCCTGACTAACTCTTTTTCAGCTATGTCCAAATCGAAGCTATAGTCATTTACTTTTCGCCGGAGAATCTCAATTAACTTTTCATCTCGGGCAGAACGAACTGGAGTCTCGGATGCAATTTTCATTTGAGCCATTTGAGCCTTCAACATATCATTTTCTTTCTTCAGCTGTTTCTTTTCCACTTCATCGGATGCTGCTTGTAAGCCACTCTCGAAATGAAGATTTCTCAATTTATCCTCCAACAGACTGATTTTGGCCTTGTATTCTTTTTCCTTGGCCACCCATTTCTGATTTTCCTCGGATTGCTCTATCAGGTCTTGCAAGTGAGGTCTCTTTGAAAGACGTTCGTGTTCAACCCCTCGTCGGTACCATGTGGAGTATCCAGGTGATATCTCCCCCTTTGCCCTATTCGGCACACAAGTATCAATCTTCAAATTTTGGCACTCATTCCAGATTTGCCGGATTTTTGCTTCCGGGAATTGCCCGTCCGGACCAATCTCCACAGCTTGCACACTAAGATCCCCATCTCTTGGAATAATCTGACACCGACCCAACTGTCGCAGGGCTCTGTATGGGGCATAAGGTTATATACTCTTCAAACCCATGATCAAAAATAGCGATCCCTCTGTTGGCATGTATATCACCTCGTCAAGAGGTAACCAGTCATACGCCCAATCGATTCGACCGTCGGTTAGTGATCGAAGATACACAATCCAACCTTGGACTCCCTCTAAACTTTATTTCTTTTGTCCTCGTATTGAACTCTTCCAAACATGTCCGTTCGGCCGAACCATAACTTGAGAATGAAGGGTGGTGGCATAGATGCTCAATTAGCCAGATTTGCAAGATCAAGTTACACCCTTCGAAGAAGCTAGCCCCCGCTTTGCACGCAGTTAGAGCACGGTAGATGTCCGCCACAATCATTGGGGCCAGAGTACAGTTATCTTTTACTATCAGTGTGGTAGCTACCCCAACAACTTTTATATTGATATGTCCATCTTTCCTCGGGAATACAACAACTCCGAGAAATGCCACCAAAAATGCAAACCTCTGGTGTTCTTCCCATTTCGCTCGGTTGGACTTACAGCACAACTTGTTGGTAAGGTCATTGAAACCCCCAACGTGTCCAAACCTACTGTAGATGAAGCTTAAAGAACAAAACCCGTTGGCCAGATCTTCATTATGAACATTCCGGGCAATTTTCAAAGAATCGAGGAAACGATGTACTGTCACTGTCCTCGGAGATACCGGATATTTTCCTTTTAGCGGGACCTCAGTCTTCCCGATGTAGAAGGCAATCTCCTCCAATGTTGGGGTAAGTTCAAAATCTGGGAAATGAAATACGTTTTGTGCCGGATCCCAAAACGTAACCAACGCTTTAATCACATCACCTCGAGGAACCATGTCTAGTAACCCCGTAAGGCCTTTTAAGTACCTTTTAACCCAATCTTGACCATCGGATCCCATGTCCTGCCACCATAATTTCAGCTCCAAGGGGATTTTATTTAGGGAAAAATGTTCATTCATCATCGTGCTCGTTCTGCACATTTATTAAGGTGAATTTATTTAGAAAAAGGAAAATCTTTTCAATGCAATTTTTCAATTGTTGAAGAAGAGAGAAGAAAAATGACTTTCGAAGTGGCCATTTTTGCCAAAACAGCCTTCCGGCGTCCTTTCGGAACATTCGGCCATTTCCAAAAATAGCAGTCACCTCAATCATTTTGAAAAGAAAATCTTTTTGGTCTTTTTTCTAAAAGTGTGGTTGGACCCGTTTAAGGGTTGCCTACGTATCCCACCTAATGGCGAGAATCAAACCTGCGTAGTTCGGTCAGATTAGTTGACCAATTATTTCAACAAAAACTGTTCCACCTTTTCTTTTTTCTAATTTTCAAATTTTCCGGATACCTATTTCTTACAAATCTTATTTTCCCCTCTCTCTTTTTCTTTTTCAACAATTTTTTCTCTCCTCGGGATTTTTGCCGGTCCGCATAACGATCAAGGACAATAAAATGCAACACATAACATGCTCGGTCTTTTCAACACCGGGTCACCTGTCCTAGACGGACCCAACCCCTGCGTTGAGTCCCCTAAGTCAAATATGGTGCAAATAATCGTCCTAGACCTATGTTCAAAAATCTTACGGTTTCATGTAGTGCTAGACCGTGTACCCGAGCGGACAACTCGAATCGAGGAGGGGGCTACGTACCGGTGACCCGCGGAGTCAATCGGCTTTGTAACTTATCCGGCCTCTGTTTTCTTAATTTAAGGTGACTTTAACAGAAGGGGGAGTCTCAACCAGTAAGCACATCCCCGAGGGAGAAGAGAGAAGGATTTTCGGCACAGTTTTATATACAGTTCACATAATATCAAAGCGATAAAGCACATAGCATGTTATTCAAATCACATAATGAAGTCAAACAAAAATGCGAACGGCAGTTCTAAGGAGCTCGAGTTCTTAAACCCTGAAACCGAAGTTCAGGGTTGGATCCCCAGCAGAGTCGCCAGAGCTGTCACACCTCCCTTTTTACTACCCCAACTACTTAAAAGCGTATAAATTCACTTGTAGGGTATACCCCGACGCTCAAATATCCGATATGGATAAGATAACGTAAGGGAAGGAGTTTTTCCAATTAACGAACAATCGGTTCGGGATTTTTAGAGATTAATTAGAGTCGCCACTTGGGAATGATCATGGTGTCCCAAGTCACCGGTTAATCCCGAATCCGAGGAATTTTGACTCTTGAAATGTCTGCGAAGCAGAGATCCGGATAAGGAACTTTGTTAACCAGGGAGAAGGTGTTAGGCACTCCCGGATTCCGTGGTTTTAGCACGGTCGCTCCGCTGTCATTCTTGACTTTTGTTTGACTCAATTATAAGTTTTAACAACATAATGTGCTTTTACGTTAAATATTATTTCTTAGGAATTTGCGGTATCGCGAAAACACTCCTCGAGTCATACCGCAACCGGTACGCCTATGACTTTTGGTGTATTTCGGCTTTACCGAGATTTGGATTTAAGTCGCACCAAGTGCACACTCATTCGTAGGAAAGTATATTAAAATCGTGCCTTAAGATGGTCTATATCGGCTTTTAACTTTGGGAGAGGCTATGGAATTCACTGCTAGCCTCTCCTATTCTACTATGTCATCTTATTACTAAATGGGGGCCCCGTTGTTATTCGGGCGAGGCTCGTCCCAATTTAACTTATTAAAGTCCAATCCTATTTTGTGTATACTACATTTGCTATATTGTTTTTGCCTTAGCCGATTTTTGTATCATTAAATATTCCAGGCCCGTTTGATTTCTGAAAAAAGGGGGCCTGGTCTTCTCTTCAATCACTTAGCCGAGCTTTCAATCTGCCCAGGCCTTTTATTTCATTTTGAACTAATTGCAGGACTAGCCTGCTTTATTGTTAAAAGTAGCTCTTTAGGATCTGGCCAGTTTCAAGTTGAGACTTAGCTTTGGCTATTAAAGCCAATTATTGAACAGCTGGGCCCAAAACCTTTTACAGGTTTGGCCACTTTGCTGTTCAGGGCTCTAAAGAGAGCCTGGGCTAGTCTGCATTTGCAGACATAGCCATTTTTCACAACCAGCCACTTTTAAAGTGGGCTGTGTGTTAGGACCTTATAGAATAGGTCAACCCTTTGCAAGGTTGACCATTCTTAGGCCAATTATTTAACTAACAGCCTATTTTGTGTTTTTTAAGTTTTATCCTATTTAAAAACTAGCCATTTTCATGGAACCTAATGCTAACAGCTATAACCAATCCACCTAAGGCTCAAACAGTGTTAATCAAACACTTACACTCAACCAGAACCAATAAAACTAAATCAATTTCAACATGATTTGCATATTAGGACACATAAAATCAGACAAAATGTAATAATCAACCAAAACTCAGAGAAGGCAATTGATATGGTTGAATTTCAGTTAATTAATTCACATTATCCAACTTTATGAGACAAAGTATGAATTCATGTTAATTAAGACCTAATTACTACCAGTTCAAGTTATTATGAAAGTTTGAACAACTCAGAATTCACCAAGGTTCATGACATAGGCAGACAGAAGCATAGGCTAACACAAACAGTCATAGAAGGGTTTGAACATGGCTCACAGAAACTATGGATCTATATTATCAGTCAACCCAAGCCATTTTTTCACACAAGTCATGACAAACAGGATGAAGCATGTAGAACAGGAGGACATGGAGAATAGTGAAAAAGGAACAGGAAAGACTAATCAAGGTACTTAAGAGAATAAGGTTAAGCTAGTATTAGAACTAAGCATGCATGACAATAGGAAAAAGCTAGACCATAACAACTAAACAGATCAGAGACTATAATATTTACAAGATGAAAAAGGAAAGGGAACCCAAGGTATCTCTTATGATTTAACAGAACATGATTTGAAGCAAACATCATGAAGATGAATAAGATGAAACAGAAGCCTAGTTCTATCATGGATCATTAAAAGCCAAAGGCAACAAGAGTGGCCACAGTAACTTGAGTTTGATTTTTAAACAGAAGACAAAGGCCATGCTTTTTGCAGTGAATCAGAACTCAACAGCTAACATAACAAGGGAAAGATGAAATCTCTGATCTTAGAACAAATTAGCATGGGATCAACACAAGACAAATAACAGAATCCCATCATTAACAGGCTAAAGAGGAGCAAGCTAAGAAACCTTATGACTAATCATCAGAGAAATATGCAAAAGATGTGAAACAAAAGAAGAAACAATCAGATAAGAACCTTATAACTAATCAGAGGAGAAGAATCATTCAAACTATTAAAAGCTAACAAAGAAGACTAGAGTCGAAACTTAATCATGCAAAAGAGATGTCGAAGATCAACGAGATTGAAAGGTCTAATGCTAACAGAATACAGAGACAAGAAAAAGATATCAGAACAGGAGTTCGAACGGGGGAAGCACACAAACGAGATAGATATAGCAGCTGACTAACCACTAAACATGTGAAGCATGAGATACAGAAAAGGACAGAAAGAAACATGTAAGACAAGCAAACATAGATCAAACAGGAACTTATCAAAGACTAAGAAAAACTTAGTTCATGCGGTCAACTAAAACATGCCAAACACACAAAGAATATCAAAAAGAAATAAACATGCAAAACAGACATCAAAGAAGCAAAAAAAGGATTGGGGTACTTAGCTCGCAGGGCCGGTCCCCTGAGCTTCCTTATTTCACTTCTTCTCTTTTTCTTTTTCTTTTCATTTCCAGTCTTAGTCTTCAGGCTCTTCTTTATTATTTATTTTCTTTTTCCTTATTTTTTCTTTCTGTTTTCTGTTGTTTTGGCTTCAAGATGAGGCCTTTTGGGGTTTTGAGTTTGTGGTGGGTGTTTGAGGATGGTAAAAAACGTGGTCTTTGGGTGGTTCGATTTTGGGGGTCGCCGGAGTTAGGGTTCCGACGACCTTCTTTGGGATATTCGAGGAGTTCCGGCAAGATTCGAAGGGTAAGGGTGGAATGGTTGGGTAGATCAGGTTATGGGGGTTCTTTTGGCGTTGGTTTGGTAAGGTTTCTCGTTGTTTGGGTGGTCACCGGCGTAGATTCCGGTGACCGAAGTTCTGGGGAAAGGTTGATTTTCTGGGTTATGGGCGTGTGATAAGGCGAAGAAGAAGGAGAAGAATAGAATAGGAGAAGAAGGGGGATAAAGAGTAGCCGGCGACCACCGTGGGGGTGGTGGCCGCCATGGCCGGCTAGGGTTCTTGAGTGTTGATGAGGAAGAAGATGGGAGAGATGAGAGGAGTAAAGGGCGGCCGTCTCTAGGGTTTGTAGAGAAATGGCCAATTCTCTCAGACAAAAGCCTTATATAGGCAAGGCGTCCGAGATAATCTGAGTCGTCCAATTGATGGAGATCAACGGCTCAGGGAAGCGTTACTAAAACGACGCCGCATTGTTTCCTGGGAGACCAAAGCTTTTGACCCTTAGATCAATCCACACGAACGGTTCAGATTCGATCTCCTATTTCACTAATTAATTAAATCCGCCCCTCTTCTCAACCGTTGGATCTAGCTTGATTGAACGGCTCAGATCACCTTTTTTTATTTTAATTAACTAATTAACCTAACCAATTATTCAGGCCATCGGATTCAACCTAATCGAACGGTGAGAAATGAATCTCACCACTCAATCTATTAGATAATGTGAGATTGATTTTCAACCGTTGGATTAAATTTAATGAACGGTTGAGATCAAATCTTCTGGTAGCCTGGTCCGGATCTCTTGGGCTGAAGCACTTGGGCCTTTTAATTCAATACTCTTTGGCCCAAATCAAATTAACCCCCAACTATTGTTGTATTTTTCTGCTTTTATTATTTTTATGTATTTTCTTTTATTCTTTTTTTTTCTTTTTCTTTAATGGAAAATTATAAAACCTAATTTCCTACTTACTCTAATTATTTAGTATTTTTTGCAATTTTTCTGCTATTTTTTCTTATTTTCCCCTACTTAAACTATTTTTGTTAGTTTTACTTAAAATCTAACTAATTAAACTAACAAATTAATTACTTAGCCTATTTTTTATTTTCTTCTAATTTCTACTTATTCAAACACAAAAATATAGCTAATTCCAAACAAAGCAAATAATTGCACTCAAAAATATATTTATTTTAATTTCGGAATTGATTGCTCAGTGCAAAAATCATGTGCTCACACATATATTAAGAGGTACGTTCACAATTTAAATTTTGAATCCATATACAATGATATATACCTATATTGGTCGGAGCACATTTATTTTGGGTCGTTGTTTGAGGAGGAGGGATGACAACCCTAGGCCAAGTACGGCAATTGCAGTGTTTGCCTGTAGTAATTGAGAGAAAAAAATTCAATAATACTATTTCAATATTCTTTGAAAGCAGATACACAAATTGGCTTGAGTTGTACGAGATACTGTCCTAAGAAACTATTTCAGCAATGTAAAATATTTCCCTAGAATTAAACAAGCTCATCTCTATTTATTTAGATCATACAGGAATCAGTAAAATTAAATATTACAAATTCGGCTAGCTAGTAGGAAAAGTAAATAAGAAAGAAAATAACTAATATTTAAGACTTGTACAACAAAAGAAGAAGAGAGCCGTGAAAGGAAAGGGGAGAAATAATATTTTTGTCACGACCCCAAATCCGGTCGTGATGGCGCCCAGCACACTGCTAGGCCAGCCCGACCAATCAACAATAACCACGGAGCCACAAGCTCACTTTATCCAATTTAAGCACAACGGTGATAGATATATTTAAAACAGGGAACCAAGTCCCAACATGTGCCGACTCCCATAGACCGAAGGGTCAATAGTCATGAGCCTCTAAAGAACATAAGTGTAATAAGGTTTACAACCAAAGCTCAGAGCGGAAAGAAATAACAATACATAATCAAAGACAGTAGGAAGGAATATCGGGTCGTGCGGACGACGGCAGCTACCTCAAAGTCTCCATAGAATGGCGATAACACAAGCAGTTGCGATAGCTCAACTGCCCTCCTAATCCTGTATATCTGCACACACAAAAATGCGGGGAGTGGGGTGAGTATATTTCAACTCAGTGAGTAACAAAAATAAACAACGACTGGAAGTGAGAACACCTGTACTATCACTATACAGTTCTAAGGGTAACCTCACAGGTACGTCATCACTATAATGAATACCCCCAATATCCAGTCCACATCTATGCCATCTAGGTCCCACACTGACCACATTCTCACTCATACCACTACGGTATACAGCTATCTCAATATATATGGAGACATATACATATGTCTATATCATATCAGTATTTTAGTATATATATGAATATCCATAAGTATAATGCTGCGGCGTGCAGCCCGCTCCAATACATATACCGCTGCCGCGTGCAGCCATTTAACGTCGACGGCGCTCACTGGGGGTGTGTGCAGACTTCGGAGGGGCTCCTTAGGCCCAAGCGCTATGATACAGTGGCGTGCAGCCAGGTCCACCATATATTACTGCGGCGTGCAGTCCGATCCAAATTATATATATATATACATATAATATTATACTACCGCGCTCACTGGAATGTGTGCAGACTCAGACTCCGAAGGGGCTCCTACAGCCCAAGCGCAATAATACTGCGGCGTGCAGTCCGTCCCATATGTATATTACTGCGGCGTGCAGCCCGATCCAATATATATACTGCTGCGGCGTGCAGCCCGATCCAATATAGGTATATATATATATAATACCTCGCAATGGTCCTCGACCCTATCCCAGTCAATATAGACCTGGCCTCTCAGGCTCACTCAGCTAGAATAAGGAATGTCTACCTCCAAGTACACATCTAGTATTGGCTCATGATATGCTATACAGTTATAACTATGGCTGAGTTTATGTATCCAACATGATATACTACGGTTGGGTGTATGTAGCCAGCATGATTTAAGGGTCGCCTAATTCTACAGGTCCCCTAATGTTCTACAAATCGGCACAAGGCCCTAAACATGGCTATTAGCCCAACTATACATTTATAATCTCATTATCGGTCATAATACACAGAATACTATTAGTCGGGAATGACCAAGTCCAATCCCCAAATCACAATGCCACCACGCCCGTCTCATGACGTGTGTCTCATCTCTACATAGCACTGTAAAGTGCAAGTACGGGGTTTCAAACCCTCGGTACATTATTTATTACCACCACTCACCTCGATCCGATAGAAGCCTTAATCCGCCTTGCGCTCGCCTCGCAATTCAATCACCTTGAATGCCGAATCCTGCTCAAAATCAATGAGAATACATCAATATAGGCTAATTAAACACAACCCATTCGAAATAACTCAATTTACATCAAAATTCCCAAAGTTGCCAAAACCCGAGCCCCGGGCCCACATTCCGAAAATTTACGAAATTCACATTTCTGGAACCCTCGCCTCGCCACGAGTCCATACATATAAAATTTACCAAAATCGGACTCCGTTTGCCCACTCAAATCGGTGTTTTTCTTCAATTTAGGCTTAGGGCTCAAACCCACAATTAATCTTCCATTTACAGGGAATTAACCAAGGATTTCATGTTAAAATGATGTAATTAAGCCATAAACTTACCTCCGACGAAACCCCGATGATTTCCCAGCAATCTCCCGTCAATTTCTTCTCTTGGAACTCAAAAATGGAGGGTTCGTGAATGAAACCCGTATGTGAAATGTTCTGTAATTAAACTCACTGCCAGAGCAATTTGCTCTACGCGTTCGCAGCCTTTGGCACGCGATCGCGATGCACAAATCCCTGGGGCCTGATTTTTCCTCTACGCGATCGCAACTCCATCCACGCGATCGCATTGCATCCGGACTTGACCTTACGCGATCGCGTGAACCCAATCGCGATCGCACTGCATTCCGCCATTGACCTACGCGATCGCAGACATCACCACGCGATCGCGATGCACAACCCGTCGACCTTACGCGATCGCATCACACCTCCCGCGATCGTGATGAACAAAAATTCTCTGCAATTATTGCAGCAGAACAGCAGTGCCTTTTGGCACAAATTGGTCCGTTTGGACCCCCGAATTCATCCCGAGGCCCCCGGGACCCCAACGAAAACCACCAACATACTCCAAAATACGATACGAACTTGTTCCAATCATAAAAACACCACCCTAAACATCAAAATCACCAATTACACACGGATTCAAGCCTAAATTTCTTAAAACTTTCCGAATTACACATTCGATCAAAAACCCGACCAAACGACGTCCGAATGACCTGAAATTTTGCGGGCACATCCAAAATCACCTAACGAAGCTACTGCAACTGTCGGAATTCCATTCCGACCCCGGATCAAGATCTCACCTACCGTTCGGATTTCGCCAAAATTCAACCTTAGCCAATTCAAGCCTATTTCTACACCGGACCTCCGAATTCAATTCCGATTGCTCTCCTAAGTCATAAATGATCCCCCGGAACTAGTCGATTCATCAGAATCCGGTTCCGAGCACTCTAACTCGATAGTCAACTCTAGGTTGACTTTCCATATTCAAACTTCCTTCAAACATGCTATTTGTTTCATTTTCAATTCAAATCACTCCTAACTCACCCGATGTACTCTAATGTTGTTATAAAAGCATAAAATATGTAATTGCAAGGTAACGGTGTGGAAATTCCCGTAACGACAGGCCGGGTCGTTACATTCTCCCCAACTTAAACAAACGCTCGTCCTCGAGCGGACTCAGAGTTGTACTAGAAGCCACCCAATAGCTGAATGACCTTACCAAGCATATATTCGGGCGATCATACGTCACCCTATCTCACATAAGTCCGAAAACACCATATAGTCAAAATTTCACGGACCATCTGAACCATAAATCACATTGTACTTTCCGAAATCATATGCCAATTGCAAATCCCATGCCTATACTCAGGATACACTCGAATCCACTGCAATAACCCATATTCACTACTCCGGGTGAGATCGTATGATGTATCGACAACCCAATCACTCGAGACGATAGTCTCTAATCACAACAACTGGCCACAATAACCAAATACTAGCTGAAAACCTCTTTCATTAGATAGGGTCTTATTCCAACACCTCCATATCCTGCCCACGGCAGTTGAAGCACGCGATATACCGAACCCATCTCTCAGGTTAACCATTGGTGAATCTATTTCCTTTTTAAAAAAAACTCTTACCACGATAGGTTTCGGAGCCAAACCTCGATTTTTACCTTTCTAACAAGCTAAGATCCAATATGCTCGTATTCATTAATGACTCCAACGGTTATTTCGATTCTAACACACCGCACTGGTGATATGACACCTCAACACCGGCCTAAGCCACGACGAGCACAACATAGGTTCCAATAAGAACGATCTGAACACGCTCGAATCATGACAACCGGCTCACACACAAGAGCTATAATTCAAATTCCTCAATACCATCACAACACATAACTGAAATCTTGTCTCACATCATAGAATTAGAGTGCACGACTCATTCTTGAAAGGTCATCACATCATGTGGCCTTGCCACGATTCGTGATTCTATCCCAACATTATTACTCATGAAGCACCTCAAGCCACTAAGCTCAAACGGTTCGCCACGCACAGATCTAGGTCTTGAACCCAAGCAATCAACCTCACCCACGGTGAAACAATTAACGTATGCTATTAAATCCTGAAAGGACACAACCGATGTGTCATTCGCCAAGCGATACTCAAAACGGACTTTTCCTCAGAAGCGAGGAAGTATTGTATACCAAGTAGCATATAACTAACTATATTTTCACAATATTCTGTTGCGGCGTGCAACCCGTTCCAATGACATACCCGTGGCGGCGTGCCACCCGATCCAGATACCATACATGTGGCGGCGTGCCACCCGATCCAAATAACCCGTGGCGGCGTGCCACCCGATCCACGCATAAATCTCGCAAAAAGGAAATGCATATCGAGTCGAATTTTCTCATTACAGCAAACATATATATATATATAGCCTCAAGCTCGGCCACATGAAACGCATCTGACAACGTTTCTCAATACTGGAACTAAAGCAATGGTAGATACCTCTACACTAACATCCGCCACTAAGGTCCAATTGACAAAGCAATACCTACCAGTCGTCCGCTGGTCCTGGGTACAACTACTCTGTTGGAGCATACTCTGATGCTCTCCGCTACACAATTTGTGCCATTTTCCGACATATTCCATATCACATTAGTCTAGACAATCTAACCCATGACAACCAGTCAGCAATCAAGTATCATAATCCGAATTCGTCTTATCAAGTAACGAGAGAGCCACTAGGGCTTCCATTTTCGAACAATCGCTAAACGATGCGATCCACTCGATATACCACCACTGCGTAGGCGGATTACGAGAACTTCCAGACTCTAACACATGTATTACACATGGATCACTATGCCTGATCCCACACTCCACCATACGATTACATAACAAACATCAAGCATCTATTCATACCACGAAAGCAATTCAGAAATTTCCTTATGCCATTTACAACTCAATCATCAATGTCAATCTAACAAGAGGATACCACCACACCACTAAAGATTATGAGTTTATATTACCTGGCCCTTTTTGGACCATATTCCTTGCCAAATTACGAGAATAGCAGTACCATTTTCTTAAATCATCAGAAAGATCGATTCTTAATTCACCTGCACCTGTCCGCGTTGCTCAATAATTTTATTGACTTCACATATATTATGAACTGATCTCAAAACCTAGAATATACCATTATCAACTTTCCGTAACACATCGTGTATACCATATCACACTAAGACAACATGGAAATTCATATCCCTTTCCTCCGCCTCACATCGGCGCACTCAACTAGTCAAGGACTTTCGTGATCCCATATAGAAGAAAACTCATTGCACATTCCACGCTTCGCATACCGACAGGAGTATACTCATTTTCAAACCATGATAAAACACATCA
Organism: Nicotiana noctiflora; assembly: GCA_032618575.1. NCBI lineage: Eukaryota > Viridiplantae > Streptophyta > Magnoliopsida > Solanales > Solanaceae > Nicotiana > Nicotiana noctiflora. The sequence continues at coordinate 249,467 of JASVEL010012289.1, read as the reverse complement.
CAAACTATTTCTTCCCATTCATTGCATAAGTTTAACTGCCAGGACTGAGTCCTTATACCCATATCAAGTTACACAACTGCCAGCACTCAAGAGCTTTGCTGCAATGTCTGCAAGACTCATTACTTCAACCACACACCAGGAATCAATCGTATTCCTTTTTATACTATTCTGGTTTATTAACAAGTCGTTCCATTTACCCAGTTTCCTTTCTGATTCATCTCTAATTTCATATCAGTCTTTACTATAGTACCATAATACATCAACTCATGTTACCACACGAGACTCGTACACAAGACCACACGGTCTAAGACCCATAGGCCACTGAATACTCTCTCAATGTTTCCCAAAAGTACCACATTCTACCACACTTTCTTTTGATGAACTTCCCGCGATTTTTTTTTTAAATTGTTATCATTACTTCCCAATACGGATACCTAGAATCCCATCATTCACATGATATAACACAAGCCTTGATCTTCTCTAACGAAACCGCCATCTTTAGCCACATACACAAATCTTAAGGCACTTGACTGTTACAAGCAAAATCTTGAACACTGCAAAACCATTCTCGGGCATCATTCACCCTTATTCAGCTGTAATTCAACTGTCCTATTGAGTAGAACCACTCGTTTTTTTTTTGTTAGAACTCTGACATCGCAGAACATGATTACTTACAAATACAATCAGCTATCTTTCTTTTCTATATGGTGAATATTCTTTACCAACAGTAGTTCAAAACACCCTAGTACTTCATCAGATCTACGAAGCACCATAACCTTTACCAGAATTTCCCAACATACTTAGAGACAGAATCAACATAGCACACAATAGTGCAATCGGTTAATCAATAGCAACCTCCCCAACTTAGCTCGAAGCCATTCATCAAAGCACTTTCAACCACTCATATCATTATTACTCAAGTGATGCCGAAATGTTAATATGAGATTAAACTCAAGTCATTTACAAGCTTCGGCGGAGATTCGAATCATCGGAAATATTAACTCTTTTGCAATTCTTGCATTCATTCACACACAACAGTTACGCCCCCTCTTTAGGTGACAAAATCTTTTCTAAGTCCCGAATTTTCCAAAAATTTCGGCAGAGTTTCCTTTGTAAATTGGCCTATCCACCTGCCAGAGAATCACCAAACCATCCTAGCTATACTTCCACAACTCAACAAGATACCACAATGTATTTCAACAACATTAAATATCCATACTACACGAATTATATCATCACAATTTATACTTGAACCTGCGATGTATCTGCTCGAATCATAACACATATCAATACCTTTCAATTACACATGAGAATCAACCCACCTACCTCGCCTCAATTTAGCATTTCAGCACAATACCTTCCACCAGGATACACATAGCATAATCATTTTAGTCTTCCTGAGTTTGAACTCGTTCCACTACACATAAGGCACTTATATCACTGAGCGCTCGATGCGTACACAGACGTGTGGAAGGAATTTCAAAAGCATATCTCAGGCTGAATCAAGTACGCACGATAAGAATTCCAAGAAATGTGAAGTGTTTCCTAAAGGTTCGCGGCCTCCCGAGGATAAGTACAGGCGTCCCCGTACCGATCCACAAGACTCTACTAACCGGCTCAAGACTCATGAGGCCTAGTAAACCTAGGCTCTGATACCAACTTGTCACGACCCCAAATCCGATTGTGATGGTGCCCAGCAGCACACTGCTAGGCCAGCCCGACCAATCAACAATAACCACGGAGCCACAAGCTCACTTTATCCAATTTAAGCACAACGGTGATAGATATATTTAAAACAGGGAACCAAGTCCCAACATGTGCCGACTCCCATAGACCGAAGGGTCAATAGTCATGAGCCTCTAAAGAACATAAGTGTAATAAGGTTTACAACCAAAGCTCAGAGCGGAAAGAAATAACAATACATAATCAAAGACAGTAGGAAGGAATATCGGGTCGTGCGGACGACGGCAGCTACCTCAAAGTCTCCATAGAATGGCGATAACACAAGCAGTTGCGATAGCTCAACTGCCCTCCTAATCTTGTATATCTGCACACACAAAAATGCGGGGGAGTGGGGTGAGTATATTTCAACTCAGTGAGTAACAAAAATAAACAACGACTGGAAGTGAGAACACCTGTACTATCACTATACAGTTCTAAGGGTAACCTCACAGGTACGTCATCACTATAATGAATACCCCCAATATCCAGTCCACATCTATGCCATCTAGGTCCCACACTGACCACATTCTCACTCATACCACTACGGTATACAGCTATCTCAATATATGGAGACATATACATATGTCTATATCATATCAGTATTTTAGTATATATATGAATATCCATAAGTATAATGCTGCGGCGTGCAGCCCGCTCCAATACATATACGGCTGCCGCGTGCAGCCATTTAACGTCGACGGCGCTCACTGGGGGTGTGTGCAGACTTCGGAGGGGCTCCTTAGGCCCAAGCGCTATGATACTGTGGCGTGCAGCCAGGTCCACCATATATTACTGCGGCGTACAATCCGATCCAAATTATATATATATACATATAATATTATAATACCGCGCTCACTGGAATGTGTGCAGACTCAGACTCCGAAGGGGCTCCTACAGCCCAAGCGCAATAATATGCGGCGTGCAGTCCGTCCCACATGTATATTACTGCGGCGTGCAGCCCGATCCAATATAGGTATATATATATATAATACCTCGCAATGGTCCTCGACCCTATCCCAGTCAATATAGACCTGGCCTCTCAGGCTCACTCAGCTAGAATAAGGAATGTCTACCTCCAAGTACACATCTAGTATTGGCTCATGATATGCTATACAATTATAACTATGGCTGAGTTTATGTATCCAACATGATATACTACGGCTGGGTGTATGTAGCCAGCATGATTTAAGGGTCGCCTAATTCTACAGGTCCCCTAATGTTCTACAAATCGGCACAAGGCCCCAAACATGGCTATTAGCCCAACTATACATTTATAATCTCATTATCAGTCATAATACACAGAATACTATTAGTCGGGAATGACCAAGTCCAATCCCCAAATCACAATGCCACCACGCCCGTCTCATGACGTGTGTCTCATCTCTACATAGCACTGTAAAGTGCAAGTACGGGGTTTCAAACCCTCAGTACATTATTTATTACCACCACTCACCTCGATCCGATAGAAGCCTTAATCCGCCTTGCGCTCGCCTCGCAATTCAATCACCTTGAATGCCGAATCTGCTCAAAATCAATGAGAATACATCAATATAGGCTAATTAAACACAACCCATTCGAAATAACTCAATTTACATCAAAATTCCCAAAGTTGCCAAAACCCGAGCCCCGGGCCCACATTCCGAAAATTTACGAAATTCACATTTCTGGAACCCTCGCCTCGCCACGAGTCCATACATATAAAATTTACCAAAATCGGACTCCGTTTGCCCACTCAAATCGGTGTTTTTCTTCAATTTAGGCTTAGGGCTCAAACCCACAATTAATCTTCCATTTACAGGGAATTAACCAAGGATTTCATGTTAAAATGATGTAATTAAGCCATAAACTTACCTCCGACGAAACCTCGATGATTTCCCAGCAATCTCCCGTCAATGTCTTCTCTTGGAACTCAAAAATGGAGGGTTCATGAATGAAACCCGTATGTAAAATGTTCTGTAATTAAACTCACTGCCAGAGCAATTTGCTCTACGCGATCGCAGCCTTTGGCACGCGATCGCGATGCACAAATCCCTGGGGCCTGATTTTTCCTCTACGCGATCGCAACTCCATCCACGCGATCGCATTGCATCCGGACTTGACCTTACGCGATCGCGTGAACCCAATCGCGATCGCACTGCATTCCGCCATTGACCTACGCGATCGCAGACATCACCACGCGATCGCGATGCACAACCCGTCGACCTTACGCGATCGCATCACACCTCCCGCGATCGCGATGAACAAAAATTCTCTGCAATTATTGCAGCAGAACAGCAGTGCCTTTTGGCACAAATTGGTCCGTTTGGACCCCCGAATTCATCCCGAGGCCCTCGGGACCCCAACGAAAACCACCAACATACTCCAAAATACGATACGAACTTGTTCCAATCATAAAAACACCACCCTAAACATCAAAATCACCAATTACACACGGATTCAAGCCTAAATTTCTTAAAACTTTCCGAATTACACATTCGATCAAAAACCCGACCAAACGACGTCCGAATGACCTGAAATTTTGCAGGCACATCCAAAATCACCTAACGAAGCTATTGCAACTGTCGGAATTCCATTCCGACCCCTGGATCAAGATCTCACCTACCGTTCGGATTTCGCCAAAATTCAACCTTAGCCAATTCAAGCCTATTTCTACACCGGACCTCCGAATTCAATTCCGATTGCTCTCCTAAGTCATAAATGATCCCCCGGAACTAGTCGATTCATCAGAATCCGGTTCCGAGCACTCTAACTCGATAGTCAACTCTAGGTTGACTTTCCATATTCAAACTTCCTTCAAACATGCTATTTGTTTCATTTTCAATTCAAATCACTCCTAACTCACCCGATGTACTCTAATGCTGTTATAAAAGCATAAAATATGTAATTGCAAGGTAACGGTGTGGAAATTCCCGTAACGACAGGCCGGGTCGTTACAATTTTTTACTCTATGAAATTGGCTAAAGGGAAGATCCTTTTAGGCAAAAAAGCTTAAGGCTTTCCTTGCCATTTGTCAAGTATGATTGTCAAGACTTGCAACCATCTTGCCATATGGATGGACATTTGTCCACTTTACTTGCATGCACCTTGCCATATGGATGAACACTTATAACCCTTTATGAAAATATCACAACAATTCCTCCACATATTTTCAAAAAATTTATAAAAGAGGAGTAAGATTTGCTGGATTGGTATAATCCAAATGCAATAGGTTTGGTGTCTTCTGTACTACAAACCAAACTTAGATCAATAAAATTTAACTCACAGAATTACTGGTGAAATATAATATTTTTGTGGACCAATAACTTTTATTGTAAGTTAGAAATTTTATCAATCACATCTCGACCCCCAGTACTTTTGTTGTTCAATGCGATTTTATGCCCAATAGGCCAAGCGCGGGCCTGGTTATTCATGATATCTCTAAAGACTAGGCCAAAATCTCATAGTAGCAGCCCACTCCACTCTCATATAGATGAATTCATCAAGTGTATACTGCTTTTAAATATACCATCCATAAGGACTATAAATTTTATTAAGAGTTATAACTCAGTCTCTCAATTAGTAGCAGTCAAGCACTCTCTTTTAGTGCATCAATGCCAATATTAACTTGTTATTACCCATATGAACCTACTTTATGGGATCTCCAATCACGTAGGTTGGGTTACCATCTCTATTGACAACATATCGGCTTTAACCCCATATATTTTGAGGTTTGAAGAATTAATTTGCTTCCCATAGGTTTAGTTAGAGGATCGGCCAAATTTATCTATGACTACACATTGTCAATAAAAATTATTCCATCTCTCAACAGTTATTTTATGATGTCATGTCTCAGTTTCATGTGTCCACTTTTACAATTATAAGATTTATTCTTTGCAATATTTATTGCCGATTGATAATCACAATGCATAATTACAGGAGATAATACGTCCTTTATTAAAGAGATATTAGCTAAGACACTTCTTAACCACTCAGGCTCGCAACCATCTAACTTCAGAGCTACAAATCTGATTCCACAGTTGATCTAGCAATGATCGTCTGTTTAGCTGATTTTCACAATATTGCGCCACTACCAAGGGTGAATATATAACCACTAGTGGATTTTGTCTCATCTGAATCAGAGATCCAGTTTGCATCACTGTACCTTTCTGAAGTAGAAGGAAACCCACTATATAGGATACCATAATTTATGGTTTCTCTTAAATATTTTATTAGTCTGGCTAACGCATATCAATGCTCTTTGTTTAAATTATGAGTATATCTACTCAATCTACACACTGTATAGGCTATATCAGGCCTTGTAGAATTCATTAAATGCATCAGACTCCTAATTATCTGAGCTTATTTAGACTGAGCAACTAGGTCATCATTATTCTTTTTTAGCTTAGAATTAGCATCAAAAGGAGTGCTCACAGATATGACATTAAAATATTAAAATTCTTTAAGAAGTCTCTAAATATAATATTGTTGTGACAACATTATTCCATCTTCACTCCTTATAAATTTAACTCTCAATATTGTATTTACTTCACTCAAAACTTTCATATCAAATTAGCAAACAGAAATAATTTTGTACTTTGCATAATATTTAAATTTGTACCAAATATAAGCATGTCATCAATGTACAGACATATTATCATATAATCATTGTCTACCTCTTAAGTATAAATATTTGTTCAAATTTCTCATACCAGTGCTTAGGAGCTTGTTTAAGGCCATAAAGAGATTTAATTAATTTATAAAGTTTATTTTCTTGTCGGGAATAACACAACCTTGAGGTTGAACCATATAAATCCCTTCTTCTAAATCACCATTTAGAAAAGCATTTTTCACATTCATTTGGTGTAAAAAAAGCTTACGGATTGAAGGTAAGGCAATTAAAATTCGAATAGAAAAAAAACTAGTCAGTGGTGCAAATGTATCAAAATAATCTATATTTTTCTTTTGAAAACAAATTGCTACTAACCGAGCTTTATATTTATCTAAAGATCCATCGGGATTAAATTTCTTTTTGAAAATTCCTTTACAACCAATAGGCTTTGCACCAGGAGGTAAATCAATAAATCCATGTATTAATTTTCTTAATAGAATCAATTTCAACTTTTATTGCATCTTTCCAGTATTTAGCATCTGAAGAAGATATAACTTTAAAATAATCTGATGGTTCATTATCTACTAGAAAAGTTTGAAAATCATTTTCATATGAAAATTCTTTCCTAGGGCTTTTACTCCTTCTCAATTCCTCATTCGAGGCAATTTCACTATTTTTTCATCAGATGTATAAGAAATATTATCAAATAGTGAAAAAATATGTTCAAAGAATTTTGCATTTTTTGTCTCAATTATAGTTTTTCAATCATGCACATAACTTTTTAAAACAAGAAATCTATATGCAACACTATGTTTAACATATCCAATAAGCTTGCAATCAACAATTGTAGAATCCATTTTTCTCTTTTTAGGTTCAGGAAAAAAAACTTTAGCAAGGCACCCCCACACTTTTAAATATTTCAAGTTAGGTTTATAGCCCCTCCACAATTCATACGGAGCTTTGTCAGTTCTTCTATGTGGTATTCTATTTTGTAAGTGACATGCAGATAAAATAGCTCTACCCCACAAGTTATCAGGAGCATTAGAACTAACTAACATAAAGTATCATCTCTTTCAATGTACTATTTTTCCTTTCAGCTACTCCATTTGGCTCATGTGAATAAGGCGGAGTGACTTCATGAGTCGGGCAGCTTCTTGATTAGCACTCCAGCAGCAAACTTCTCTTGTAAAGATATCCCATCAACCTTCAATTCTTCTAACAATTTTTGAAATTCGTTGATTTGTACGTTCATCTGTTTATTATCTCTCATCTGCTAGTGAAAAAATTTTCCTAGTACAAATTTTTATTTTGTAGAATCTTCAACAATGAATGTTTTGGTTAAAGCTTCTCAGATAGCATTTGCTTCTTTATAACTGCAATACACATCAAACAGTTTATTAGAAATAGTTTGCAATGTTGTATGACGGCATACCTTGTTGGCATATTGCCATGATTCTACTATTTTATTATCAACGTCTGCACTAGGTTATGGATGTGGAAGTGCATGTGCAACCCCGTGGACATCAAGCATTGAGAAAATACGTTCTTGCCAATATTTGAAATTTTTATTAGTAAAAATTTCAATATTTGAAACATCTAGAAATGGCCTGGCATATGGAAATGCAATTGGGGTTCGAGCAGCGGACGTAACGCTAATATTGGCGGTATTCATAGTATTTTGAGCATTAGTGTTACTTGCCTTAGTTTCTTAGATTGTAGTAATTGAGAGCAAAAATTTCAATAATAGTGTTTCAATATTCTTTGTAAGTAGATACATGAATTGTCTTGAGTCGTGCTAGACATTGTCCTAAGAAACTATTTCAACAATGTAAAATATTTTTCCAGGATTAAACAAGCTCATCTCTATTTATTTAAAGGATACAGAAATCAGAAAAATTAAATATTACAAACCTAGCTAGCTAGTAGGAAAAGTAAATAGGAAAGAAAATAAGTAATATTTAATATTTGGACAACAAAGGAAGAAGAGAGGCGTGAAAGGAAATGAGAGAAATGATATTTTTTGCTCTGTGAAATTAGCTTAAGGGAAGACCCTTTTATAGACAAAAAAAGCTTAAAGATTTTCTTGTCATTTGTCAAGTATGATTGTCAAGACTTGCATGCATTTTGCCACATAAATGAATATTTATCCGCCTTTTTTGGAAATATCACAATATTTGCTTGTTCAATGCTAGCATGAAGAGTGGTCAAATGTTTACCACACCAACCCCATGAGTATTTGCCACATTTTTTGCAATCCACTCTATAACACTTTTTTTTAGTTCTATGTATTTCTTTTCTTGGAACTCTTCGATTCTAAGTTGATGTTTTGTTAACTTTATCCGATTCCTGAACTCCTTTATAGGAGTGCCATCAATTTTAAAGTCAACGACCAGTCATTAATACCCTTATAATGTATATTGTCACAAAGTTCCTTTGGTAGTATCGTATAACTTGATATTTTTTCACGGTAAGAGTCACTTACTATGCTTTTCTTGCTGCATTTTCTTAGTATATTCGCATTTTGTGGTTGTTTTTGTTTTGTAGAGAATGTATGGGGCAAATTTTGATGACTACGGCTACTGACGAATACAACAAGAGACGAGATCTTTATGACATGGTGTCTTATGGCCGTCGAAGGCGGCGACAACTGACAGCGGTTAGAGGACGCATGACTTTTACAATAGTGTAGGCTTAATAGGAGGCAATAGGAGTATAATTTAAAATATTCTTTATGCTATACCTTTTAGTGTTCAAGAGATGGTTGTCCCTTATATAGAGAGAGAGAAAAGAGTTGTAAAAACCACTGACTTTTTGGCTAAGAGCATCCATTATAAAATCTTTGTACAATCAAAGTTGGGAGATTGACACTTAATCATTCGGTTTCATTATACCAAGAAATATTATTCATCTCTTTTATCCCTTTCATCTTTCAATCTAGAATTTATTATACTTAGCTTAGATTTACCTTTTCATCTTCTTTAATTGATTTAATCAAAAAGCTTTCGGTATCTTTTGGGTCAAACCATTCGGCACCGTTTGTGAGAATTTCTTTAGCTAAGATTTTAGTTTCATCTAGATCCTTGAAATGGATAATCGCCTCTTCCTAGCCTTGAAAAAAACCGACAATGGAAGGAAAAGGAGACCCAAGATTAAAAGCAATAGTAGTTGTCACAAACAACCTTCTAGATTCTATCAATGAAGCCAGTAGGGAGGATAACAAAAATATGACACCTAGCGCTACACTTGAGGGTGATACCTTACCTCCCCCGCACGAAAGCGTGAATACCTCAGACGAAAGAGGACCCTTAACATCCGCAGCAAGAGAAGCACCACAATCCATGCAAAGTCTATTGGAAGAATGGATGACAAACACTCTGAGAAACATGCTTAATAAACATGTTTAAAGGGATATCGAAGGCGCAATACACACAGACACAACTGTCGCCGGTGAACTAGAAACTCCACGTGCAGGTAACACTCAAATTGTTGTCAATGTAGGTAAAGATGCGCTTGCAGACATATTAAAGAATATGGAGAAAATAAAAAATGAGAACAAGAGGATTCGTGATCAGATGAAGGAACATAAAGAATAAGGTTGATAAAATACTCAGCGTTTGGAAGTTGCTACCAAAATGAGACATCGACTGATTCGTGGAACAACCATATAGTGAAGGTACAGCTCCCTACACTATCCTGAAAACCTTCAAAATACCACCATACTTGAAAATATACGACAGCACTACGAACCCAGAAGATCACATAATCCACTACATCACAGCCGTAAAAGGAAACAATCTGTCAAAAGAACAAGGTTCATTGGTGCTGCTGAAAACGTTCGGTGAAACCCTGATGGGGGGAGCACTAACTTGGTATTCACAACTACCGGCATGATCAATATTAGTGTTCGAAGACATGGTAGACAAATTCACCACCACTCATGCATGAGTGAAAAAGGTGGAAGCTAGGGTAAACAACATCTTCGATATCAGGCAAACTACGGGCGAAAGACTTAAGGACTTCCTAGCCAGATTCAATAGGGTGAGAATGAGCCTATCGAACGTATTAGAGGGGATGGCGGTAGTGACCTTCCAAAACGGGATAAATAGGAATGGATGGAAGGTGACCAAAAAGCTACTAAATAGGCTCATGAAATAACCTCCCACAACTTGGAAAGCAATCCATAACGCCTACTTTGCCAATGTAAGGGAAGATGAGGATGACCTAAATGGTCCGATCCAACGGCTAACATCATTCCAAACTGAAGCAAGGGAGGATCGCCGCAACGATGGCCCAAAGGATTAACTATATTGTTTCAATCGAGAGAGGCATCAGCCTTATATCCAGACACCCATTCCATATCTTCCACGACACGCAGATGTCACTCCTCGACATGCCGCGCCACACCAAAAAGAAAAAGGTATTTCGCCGCTATTATTTTCTCATAACTTTTGTGTTTCTTCTTCATAAATAATATATGCATTAGAAAATCTTGGCACAAAGGTGTAGTGGCCACAAAAGATGAAATCCGACCCGAGCATCCAGATATTGAATGTTCTTTGCGAATTCTATAAGGAAAGGGAGCATAAGACCGAAGACTGCATAGGCTTGCGGTAGGAAGTAGTAAGGATGCTAAATTAGGAACACTTGAAAGAACTGTTGAGTGATCGAGGGCGGGTTAACTTCACTCAAGGATGCGACCAACCTCAAGGACCCCCTAAACCATTTTCATCCACTCGTACTATCCAAATGATTATCAGCAGTGGTGATGATACAACAATCAACCACGTAAAGTTCACCACTACACACAAACTCAAACGAACAATCACTCACGAACGATACAATGACCTCGAAGATAGTATTATTTTCGATAAGTCAGATGCCAATAGTTTGTCTTTCCCTTACTATGATGCCCTGGTTATAACTTTGTGTATCATGGATACCGGTGTCATAAGAATAATGGTGGATGACGAAAACGGTGCATGTATTATTCACCCTCGAGTCTTCGTACAAATGAGACTCGAGGATAAAATAATAATGCACTGTATAACAATAACGGGTTTTAATAATGCAGTTGAACGAACCTAAGGAGAGATAATGTTGCCCACTCTGGCAAGATTAGTCACTCTGGAAATAACATTTCACGTCATGAACCAAGAAACAGCCTACAATGCTATCATAGCGCACCCATGGATACACGTCGTGCGAGCGATCCCATCAAGTTTCTATCAAGTAACCAAATTTCCTACTTCATGGGAAATATTCAGCATCCGGAGCGAGCAATGCACCACTCAAGAATGCTACCGAATCGCTCGGATTGCACACATACCCAGCAACTAAAGGGAGCAAGTGCGGAAGCATAGCAGTCAGCCATATCAGGAACCAAACCCGACGTGCAAATGGAGGCCATCAAAACCCAGACATTGTAGAAGCATGCAAGGAAACCATAGAAGAGCTCGATCTCATCAAATTGGACAAGAACGACAACACAAAAAAGCTTATATCGGGCACAATCTTTTAGAACCATATAAGTTCCATAAATTCTTAACTAACAATGCTAATTTGTTTGCCTTCTCCAACTCAGATACGCCGGGCATCCCAAGAGACATCGCCACATGCAAGCTAAATGTCAAGCCCCTCTACTTGCATGTACGATAAATGAGGAGAAATTATGATATCGTAATCAACGATACAGTTAGCAAAGAACTCGATAAGCTACTTGCTAATAGCTCCATCTGAGAATCAAAGTACCCCCAATGGGTTGCCAATATGGTCATGGTGAAAAAGAATAATGGAAAGTGGCAGATGTGTGTCGACTTTACCGACCTAAAAAAGCATACCCGAAAGATTCTTTTCCGTTACTGCACATTGACCAGTTTATCGATGCAACAGCGGAGCACGAGTTTTTAAGCTTCTTAGATGCTTATTCCGATTACAACAAATTCTAATGCAGAGGAAGACCAAGAAAAAACCATCTTTATCATTTACCAGGGAACGTACTACTACAAAGTCACGCCATTCAGACTCAAGAATACGGGGGAAACATACTAAAGGTTAGTCACCAAAATATTCAAACATCAACTCGGTAAGACCATAGAGGTCTACATCGACGACATTATAGTAAAGTCAAAAAGGAAAGAAGATCATATTAATCATTTGAAGGAAGCCTTCAGTATATTGAGGAAATACGGCATGAAATTGAATCCTGAAAATAATACGCCTACGGCGTAACCTCCGGTAAGTTCCTCGTCTTTTTTATGTTGCAAAGAGGCATCAAGGTTAATTCAGATCAGATCAAGGCCATCTAAGGAATAACAAAAATATTAACCAGCAAAAAGCAGGTATACAAATTGATGGGACGAATAGCCACCCTATCGAGGTTCATCTCACTATCATCGAACAAATGCATAAATTTTTTAATGTATTAAGAAAGGATCACGAGCTTCAGTAGAATTCATAATGTGTTGACGCCTTGAGGAAACTAAAAGCGTACCTATCCTCACCGCCATTACTCGTCAAGGCAAATCCAAGCTAGTGCCTCTTAGTGTACCTAGCGGTCTCCAAAGTTGGTAAGCGTAGTTTTTGTCCGCGAAAACCAAGTACGCAATCTCCAATTTACTATATCATCAAAACCTTAATTGATGCCGAAACAAGGTACCCCCATCTTGAAAATTGGATTTCATTAGTCATAGTTTCACAAAAGCTTAGACCATACTTTCAATATCACCCCATAAAGGTGGTAACGACCTTCTACCTCAAGGGCATCCTGCACAAATTCGAACTATCGGGTAGGTTAGCCAAATGGGCCATAGACTTAAGCGGGTATGATATAACATATCAACCACGAACTGCAATTAAGTCGCCAGTGCTCGCTGATTTTGTCGCTAATTTCAGTGCGAAAATACTGCCTGAAGTATAGCAGAAAGCGCTCCGCACTTCTGCAAAATCTCACTTCTGGGTCCCATATACCAACGATACATCTAATCCATCAGGATCGATACTGGGTCTCGTCCTCAAAGTCCCTATGGTCGAAGTAGTTATCCAATTGATACGGGGCCCCGAGATGACTAACAACAAGGCCGAGTATGAAGGTGTGATTGCACGATTGAAATTAGCCCTCAAGTATGACATTTGACGGCTCGTCCTTCATTGTGCTCTCAACTTGTGGTGAATCAAGTCACTGGGACTTTCCAAATCAAGGAACAAAGACTGCAGAAATACTAGTTAATAATTCACAAACTATTACCAGAATTCAATGATTGCCGCCTTGACCAGATACCCCGGGCATAAAATATCGAAGCGGATGGTCTCGCCAAACTAGCGGCAGCTACCAAAAATATCAGCAAAGAAAATGTGGTCACCCTTCTCCATTCATCGATAGACCATGTCGAGGTACATTTTATAAATTTAACTTGGGACTAGCGCAATGGCATCATAACATATTTGTAGAGAGGGACACTCCCACAAGATAATAAAGAAGCCAAAAAGATTCTAATACAGGCGGCCAGGTACAGCCTTGTGAACCATGACCTTTACAAAAGGACGTTTGGTGGTCCCCTGGCCAAATACCTTGGGCCAAATCAAAAATGGTAGGTAATAGAATAAGTACACAAGGGTCACAGCGGTGCCCATATAGGAAACTGAGCCCTCGTCAGATGCCTCATATGCGTAGGATGCTACTGGCCTACCATAAAGAAAGAAGACGTGGATTACGTCAGGAAATGTGAGCAATGCCAAAGAAATGCTCGTATGATACACCAAGCAGGAGAACTCCTATATTTTGTCACTTCGCCATATTCATTCATAAGGTGGGGAATGGATATTATCAGACCCCTCCCTGCAGGACGAGGTAAGGTATGACTCCTTCTGGTTCTAACTGATTATTTTTCTAAATGGGTGGAAGCAGGTGTGTGCACCCAAAAGCGTAAGCAAGAAGTCATCGCGTTTATATGGAAAAATATAATATGTTGTTTTGGAATTCCCAAATAAATCAGCTGCGATAACGGGCCTCGATTTGTAGGGAAGAAAATGATCGAGTTTTTTTAAAAATGGCACATTAAATGGATACTCTCCATGCCATACCATCCCGCCAGAAACGGCCAAGCCGAATCCTCCAACAAAATAATATAAATATAGTAAAGAATAAGCTCGAAGACACCAAGGGACTATGGCCTAAACTGCTACCAGAAGTACTATGGGCATACCGCACCAAGCCAAAAACCAGCACAAGTAAGACGATGTATATGTTAGTCTATGGAACTGATGCAATTATACCTGTTGAGGTCAGAGAACCTAGCCTGAGATACTCTAATGAGAGCGGAACAAGCAATGATAAAAGCAAGGTACAAGATCTGGATGAAGCCAAGGAGTGAAGATATATGGCTCACGTAAGAATGATAGCCCAAAAGCAACAAGCAGAAAGGTACTATAACAAGAATGTCAAAGTACGAGTGCTCAAAGTCGGGGACTATGTTCTCAAAGCCAAAACACAAGCAACAAAAAACCCAAATGAAGGAAACTGGGAACAAACTGGGATGGGCCATATAAAATCATAGCAACAACAAATAAAGGAGCATTACAACTAGAGACAATGGAAGAAAAGGTACTGCAAAATAACTAGAATGTCGCCCACCTCAAATACTTCCACTTCTAAAAATAGATGCCGCCTAAGTCGTACTCTTTTCTCTCACCCGGATTTTGTCCCAATTGGGTTTTCTCGATGAGGTTTTTAATGAGGTGACGAGAGAGAACTCTTGAGGTCCGAAGTATTATTCATTACCCCACCTACCATCGTCATCTCCGGGATGAGCAATGAAGGGACTAGTTATAAAGAATCTCCATTGTATGTACAAAGTGAACACATATTTTTGACAAGAATATAGTCAGATCTTCAGTATATGAACAAAGTCGACATGTATCGCCATTTTAGGTATAAATATCCCTATTACATACACGAATTCAATACGTCTCCAATGCATGAATAAAATTGACATATGCGACACTCCAGCAGACAAAATGGTTAAGGCCATCAACGACGAAGAATGAGTTCGACATCACTCGAACCACAACAAGATATTACTTCGGCACCAGCTCGAAAGTAATATCCCAATGGCTAAGGCCATCATCGACAAACAATTAATTAGACATCACTCGAACCACGATGGGATATCACTTCGGCACCTACTCGAAAGTAACATCACAATAGCTAAGTCCATCATTGACGAAGAATGAGTTCAACGTCACTAGAACCATGACGAGATATCACTTTGGCGCCAGCTTGAAAGTAATATCCCTATGACTAAGGTCGTTGCTAACAAAGAGGGGTCAACCAAACATCTCAACAAAGCTTCGAAATAACGTGACTACGGTGAAAGTCATCGTCAAACAAATCGAAGAAAGTAAGCAACAACTTAGAGATACTCAACCAAAACAACATTCATTACAACAAATATATTACAAATGTTTGTTTTTACAAAGGGCTCAAAGGCGCCCTTACCAAAATTGTGAAGCGAAAAATATTAAGTACAAACCAATTATTACATGTCAATTTCGGTGCCATACACGTCTTCATGCCAGAGTCGAAGGCAAGTTTGTTCGCATCATCAGAATTAATATCATCTCTATCGGCCGTGAGAGGATCGTACCTGCATACCTTACAAGCTACACGGGCCTTGGCAAGCATATCCCGGAGCTCTACTTCAGACGCCCTCCCGTCAACGTGAAAATCCTTGTACACATCAAGCTGGGCTTCGATTTGAACCCACAACTCATACAAATGTTGAGGCAAGATAGGGTTAGCTGAAGCAAAAGATGTAGAAGTTTGTGAATGTTGTCGTACATCCTCCGCTTTCAAAGAAGCCACTTGCTCTTTTAATGCGGATAGTTCAGCCTCAAACCCTTGAATATGCCCCCTCAAGTTCCGTTGTCTTAAGCGAAGACATCTCCTCAGTCTGATCCAACCTACAAACACGGAGGGCGCCTTCTAAAATCGCCATCTCAGAGATGACGGTAGCCAATCTATCAGCATTCACGCTCAATTCACCCCTGAGCTCATTGACCTCCGTCGTCTTCATATCCAGTTCGGCAGTTAAATTGACCACCTTCATTTGGAGTTCGACATTATCGGTCACTACTTTCATACTTAGCTCAAGCTCGTCTTCCTTTACTTTAAGGGATACCTCGAGCTCGCTGCTACGGGTGACAGCCTTCATAAGATCCTAGTCTCATTCTTCAACTCCTTGACCTTACGCGCCAGCTGATCCTCCTTCTGCTTGATCCCTTAGCCGAACAGTTGGAAGTCATGATCCTGAGTGTAGATGTCAACCATCACACGATGCATGGAGCAATATTCTTGATATTTAGAAGACATCCTCCCATAAATTACCATCCTCCTACTTTCCTAACGTTCATGCTTGATCTCCAAAATGAGGGTCTAGCACGAAAAGTAAAGTCAAAACATAAGGATGGGCCGAAAATAACAACACAGATCCAATGACGAAATGAAAAAGAAATTTACCCGCAAAGCCATGCCGGAGACACTCCGAGACAATTCCACATCTCTCATCACTCTAAGTGCCTCGCTCTCAAGGGTAACTCATAAAGGGGCAAAAAGAGACTCCACGTGATCATAGTTTAATAGCAAGTCGTAGTCCCAAGGACAACTATGTGTCCATCAGAATCCTCCATTATGACCTCTACATGAGTGTGATACTCCAAAAATTCATGAACATCCCCGGGTCGACGTCCGAACCTGAGTTGTCGCCCTCGAAGCATAAGTCCCCTCCGACAGTAGACAATGTGCCCCACTCAGCAGAGCACACGGGATCCCCTCCTTGATAAACCCTTTCTGTTTGGGGAGACCTTCCCGCCAAGATGGCCATAAATGTGGTTACCGGTGTCGTCTCTGATGCACTCATCCAACTCTTATCGGTATCAACGACCACACGTTTCCCAAGCTCTATCCTTCTCGTTTTTCTTAACAAAGATTCATCCCCATTCAAGGATTCATCTACAAAGTGATGGACTGGTAAAGAAGAGATCTCTCCCTTCACAACCATATCTCAAGAGGAGTCCATCGCCTGTACTGACTGAGCACGAACCTTTCGGGAAGACTCATCCAAAGTGAATTACATTCCTACCGAGGCGACGACCTAGCAAAATATAGGGGTTGGGGCATCCCACCTAGAAGCTCCAGGACATGTCACCATGAAGAGTCGTATCAATAGACAATACCATCAATAGATAATGGTATATGGCCAAAGAGTAATACAGAGGAAGACCCTTAAAATTTCGGCTCAAAGTGCTTCACAAAAACGGTCCAGTCTCAAGTCTCTGCTGCATGAGGCAGTAGACGGGCTACCCAATCCCTTATACCTGTAATGGGATGGGGTCGACGCCCCATAGCTACAAAAGAGAGCTAGAAATAAACATTAAGTTGGACGCAGAAAAAAGAAAGAGTAAATAAGTTGTGACATTTACGATTCTCATTCCACCGCTTCGGGAATCTAGCGAGGTCATATGCAATGTGTTCAGTTCTGACGAAGAAGTACTTATGCCAAACTTTATGACTCGCCCAGTCGTCGATTCCAGCCACCAGCTCTTTTGTCCCACTGTGCCTCAGATACACTATAGTATCCCTGTGAAAGCTGGGTGAAAATAAGTGTAGAAGGTGGTGAACGGTAACTTCGCACACCCCTCCCCCAGCTCTACTTATTTTGTCAACACCAAGAGTATTTTGAGCGCGTACGGGGAAAGATGCACCGGGAAAACCTGATAGAATCGATAGAATTCTTCTGCTAATGGGAGAAGGTTGGAAGGAATAACCAACCACAAAGGGGTATTCATAAAAAGCGTAGTACCCTGGTCTATGGACTTCCACGAAGTCCCTTCCTACTGGAACCATCTCAATATCAGCGGGAATGTTATATTTTGCACATAGGGCATCGATATAGACTTACTCAGTTTCAGAGAATACTGAGGCGGGAGTAGGAGGAGATTCCTTAAGAAAGTCGCTTCGAGACATGGGGTGTCTCGGTAGTAACTCTTCCACGGTGGGAAAGCTTCCTCCACCGCCATGTCCATCCTCCACCAGAGGGGAGCATCATGGACAACGGGGTGGCATCAGAAACCCTCTCACAAGATCGATGTGTTCTAGGCATCTCTATGGCGCAAGATGTGTTAATATAACAAAAAAAGCTGAGAATGGAGAATGGAAGAGAGAAAGCAAAGAAACCGTTAGAGCAGACACGGGAGGGATGAGAAGAAAACGAAATGGCCAAAAGTTTTTGGATAAACAAACCTCCACTTATTTATAGGATGGGTAGCGCCAGAATCGAATCAGAAGGCTGCAAAGTGGCACCGAAATCGAAGCGACAAACCATCAGCCTCTGTCTCGAAAATATAATGATGACGCATGTGGAAATGACGTCATTTCCCTATAAGACACACCACCCGGGATATCGTTGAGCACACTAACCTTCCGTTGTTGGCCGTAACCTTCCGTTGTTGGCCAAACCATGGTGAATCGTAAACCAAATCTCTCCATGTGTGTGGGCGAAGTCCGCTTATCGAGGACACATCAAGCTGCAACCTCGACAATCGAAGGGACTAACTGTACGGGTCCAAATTTGGATGACCACGGCTACTGACGAATATGATATGAGACGAGATCTTAACGACACGCGTCTTGTGGCCATCGAAGGCGACGACGACTGACAGTGGTTAGAGGGCGCATGACTTTTTTGCAGTAGTGTAGGCTTAACAAGAGGCAAGAGTATAATTTGGAATATTCTTTATACTATACCTTTTAGAGTTCAAGAGGGGGTTGTCCCTTATATATATAGAGAGGAAAAAACCTTGTAAAGACCACTGACTTTTTGGCTAAGAGCATCCATTATAATATCTTTCTTCAACCAAAGTTGGGAGATTGACACGTAATCATTCGGTTTCATTACACCAAAAAATATTATTCATCTCTTTTATCGCTTTAATCTTTCAATTTAGTGTTTATTATACTTAGCTGAGATTTACATTTTCATCTTCTTTAATTAATTTAATAAAAAAAAAATTAATATCTTTTGAGTCAAATAGAGAAACCATTAGTGCTAACACGTCAATCCAAATCTAAGACCATATACTACTAATCCAACTGTCGCCAAACAAAACGTGCTTAAGTACAATTTGCTATAGTACTCTTATCACTAAATCAATAATTTCGCATGTAATAATGCTTAAGAGCATCTTTGGGAGAGTATAAACATCCACAATACACGACAGAGAGCAGGTATGGTTCACATGAAAGTGCGGTTAATTTCAGAAACATTCGTACGTCGCAGTTGCCGCCAGAGTAATGTTGGATTGAATTGTCGTACTAAGATATCCCAGCACTGAATTTTATCTTTTATTTTCCCTATGCAAAAATAATCTCTAGGACACAACAGCACTGGATTCACCAAACTCGTTAGAAACCAGAAATTTCCTACTAGGAAAGCTTGGACGAATAATAGAATAGAAAAATCACACAGCATTAGAACATAAACATGGTACAAGGATCTTTTTTTTTTTTTTTGGATAATGGTGGTGTCTTGACCGACCTATGCTATCTACCAAATACCACTCCTCCTAGCATAGGGATGGCAAATGGGGCGGGGCAGAGTAGGGCGGGCCAGGACAAGCCTTGACCCGCAAAATTTTTGACACGTCCTGCCTTGCCCTATTTAGCCTTTTATCAGAATGTTGCCCTGCCCCATCCCGCCCTCTTAAGCCCTGCCTTGTCCCGTTTAGACTATTTTTTTTATATTTTTTAAGTCTCAATCGTGTGTAATTATTAGTAAGTGGTCCTATCTATGATCTACAGTATTATTTATTAAAGTATTGTACTTAGCAAATAGATTTATTTAATAATGAAGGGAAGTGAAAGAATCTGACTAGGATGCCTCAAAACTTCCAGTTTATAGTACGTGTATCAGTATTTAAATCCAGTCGATTAAAGTACAAAAAGGCAAGGTTGAGGCATGATACGTAATGAAATTACATGCATCAAGTTGAGGTTAAAATATATGCCTTTTTTAAAAGTTGAAGTCAAATCCTAATTAGATGCAATGCACGTACCCATAATCTCAACCTGAATAGATTTGAATAAATAATAAGTTCTATAAAACTATTATATTTGCAATTATGCTACTAGTTAACAAATGTTAGCAAGCAAACAAAATAAGTTTTTAATTTAAAAAAGAAAACAAAACGACAAGAATTTGAGGTACCAAATCTGTTGAGGCTAAAATAGTAAGAGAAGAGTTTGAGCTAAAATCTTGCCCTATCCCTGCCCTGCCCCATTTATTATTTTCTGAAAATGTGTTTTGATCCGCCGTGCTCTGCCCCATTAAGACATTGCACTGCCCTTCCCTGCCCCATTAAAGTTTTGCCCTGTCCCACCCCACCCCGCCCCGCTTGGACAACGAACAAAGCGTCAAAAAGCAATGGAAAGGTACATTTAACTGGTGCAACATTAAATTTATAGAACATAAAAGATGGACTACTAACATTCTGAGTGAAGGGCAATGACATATAATGTGTCCAACTATAATCGTCAGAGGAACTTATCTTCTGTCGCTCAATTCCATATTCCCCTCCTGTCACAATAAATCAGTGAAATAAGAACTCAATAGTGTACATGTATATTCATACATGTGCATTATACAAGACAAGAAAATAAAATAAGATTAAGAAGGATATCTCACTAGCTGTGTACTCACAGATCATTTTTCTCATTCATCTATTTTTCTTAAAATAAATTTCCTTAAATAAATGCAATTCTTTTTTTTTTTGGCCCATGAACTTCATCTTCTCCAATAATTAAGTTAATAATTCCTGGATTATCCTTCCCAGTTCTCCCAAGAATTTCATTTTGTCTGTAGAACATTGAAATATCGACATATGATGAAAAAAAAAGTAAAAGAAAATACTTTTCTTAACCCAGGTGTCTATTGAAAAACAGTATTTTTATCTTGCATAAAGTAAGAAGAAAATCTGTGTACACCCAACTATCTTCCGGGTTTACTTGTGAGAGCACATCGGATATATTTAATATTAAAAAAGTTAGAAGTAAAAAGCAAAAAAGAAGAAATAAAGAGAGTCTGTGAGGACAAGTTTCAACAAAGCACAGAGACAGTAATAATGGAGTTCTTGCATGTCTTCTTCATTGATCTTCATCCTTAGATCCATATGGTAATTAACAATTTGAAATTGCTTAATTTTACCCTCTGTTCCACCCATGATCCATTCATATTCCCGTGGTTAGGAAAAAAGTTCATATTTATCTTTGATCCTAGCGGAATTCCAATCTAGTGATAATTTTAAACCATAGTTAAAATATATGTATCAATTTAAACCTTTTTTCTCCAAGTATTTGGACACGTGGAGTCTGCATATATTTACGTAAGAGCTCTTTAGGGGTCAAGTCAAGGGTGGGATACGAGACTTTCTCCTAAAGAATAGTTTATATTCTATTTAAGTTATGTTATCCACGCTCTAATTGCCAGACTCTGATCATATGAAATATTAGATGCTCTGCAAAAATATGTGGGATTTCTTCCTTAAGCATAATGAATACTATAAAACTAAGACTTGTCAATTTCAACAATATTATAGGGCATTGCATGTGATGGAGAAATTCAGGACTGGCGTTGTACAACGAACAAAGCGTCAAAAAATAGTCATCTTAATTTGAAATTTAATAGGAATGTTGTTAAATGATATGAAGAAAGAAGAAATAAACTTCCCTGATAACCATAAGTTTACTTGAATGTAAAGATAGGTGAACGAGTGTTGGTTTCAAGACCAAGTCATATTACTCACGACCCTACCACCATATAAACGAAAATACTAAGACTTGTTATTTGCCATGACGGTTAATCAGCACCCAATAGTCTAGGTAGTGAATAACTATTAACTAGTTCAGCTACTGGTCTTCCAACAAAGTTAACATCTCATTCAAAAAGCGTTCAACTTCCGAGTCTCAGTAGACTATCTGAAGAGGATACAACAGAAAAGAGTAAAGCAACAGATACAGAATAGCCACTAAGGAATACGTGATCAAGAACAGGACAAAAACTGATGTCATCTTACAACAGACTTCCAGCTAACAATCTTTGTATATTAAAGATTACTTCATCACAGCAACAATAATACATTCTTTACGAAGCACTGCCAGCTCCACTATTTGATGGCGGCTCAGATGCAGGCTTTTTCATTGGACTATACTCTGTAGTTGTGTTTAGCAGCACCCTCTTGACTCCTCTTCCCACAACACCTAGATGAGTCACTCCAGCTGCCTCATTTGTGTGGGCAGTGGAAACGGTTGGAGAGTCAAAACCTCCACTACCACTGGTAGCAGCACCCATCTGTGAAGAGCTCACAGCTAGAGAAGAAGCACCTTTTTCCGTACTTGCTTTCGCAGAAACCAGTCCCATAATATCTGAGAGGATAGATGATGGATTTGACATGCACTGCTGCAAATCTTCAAGCTGCAAATGGAAGAGCCACAATTATAAAAGAAGAAATAACCAAGACATTAATCAAAACTCATTTGGTGATACTTGCCTTCTTCTCCAATTCTGCAGATAGACCTGTGAGCGTTTCAATCTCTGCTTCTTTAGCAGATACAGAGTCGGACTGTGATGCACTGGAGGATTGTCTCGCAATCTGATCTCCATTAGTAGCTGATCTTTCTGTTGATTCTGCCAATAGCTTTATTTCATCGGTGAGCCTCTGTAGCCGCGACTTGCAAGTCGAAACAGCTTTTTGGCAGTATGGTATGGCTTCCTGAGGCTTAGAAGCAATTTCCAGACATAAACATATCCTAAAGTTGCTGTAATCCAGTTAAGAACACAAGGCGAGAAGAGCAAGCAACACCTAAATTTGGTACTTAATAAAACCCAGATAAAGAAATTAATACTAAGATGTAGGTCAGACAACAATCCCCTTAAGGGTTGAAGGCAAGTTACATGTTACTAAGGATACAGCTCAGCAATATGGCGACTGTCAGGTACAACCAAGCGTTCCAACATGGATAATGCCTTCAGGTAATCACTAAGGGAAGTTTCAAGATCCTCTGCAAAAGAAAAAGACAGAATTTACAAATCCTGTAGCATGTGAAGTAGAGTAATAAACATCTTGTTACAACTAAACAGGCAACCCAAAGTACCAAATCATTTGCATTCGGTATGCTCAATTCAGTTTAGGTCATTTTTATTTTAACCACTTAATCCATTTCCAGTCAGCTAGGATTTTCCTAGGAATTCATGAAACAAACAGCAAATGACC
The DNA here is from genome assembly GCA_032618575.1 of Nicotiana noctiflora. NCBI lineage: Eukaryota > Viridiplantae > Streptophyta > Magnoliopsida > Solanales > Solanaceae > Nicotiana > Nicotiana noctiflora. Next base: position 225,838 of record JASVEL010012289.1, on the reverse strand, counting down.
ATCTAGAGCATGAATACGGCCTTACAACTAATAACAGTAGCAAGTTGCTAAATTATGTTTTAATAGGAGGAAGGGGTCTCCGTCACTCATGGTCATGACCCCTCTTCTTCTCTAAGTCTCAGCAAGGAGTTCTGCCATTGAGCCAAGCGACTAGTATTACTTCTCCACCCTTGTTCGCCCCCAATATTTGCCTCCAACACTCCTTAATCTGCCCGTCATTTCCTCATTCTTAGTCCCATTAGCACAACACAGAAACACCTCTCAACACATCATGTTCAAAACATCTATACCTCGCTGGTGATAGAGCTAGATATTTTATTGGTATTAATAGATTTTTATTTTATTTTTCGCTAAATCACCAAGCTATCTGCAGCACAGGATTGCATTTCAAAATAACCAAAATGCTAGAATAAAATCTGATGAAGTTGAAATGTCCATCAAGCTATCAACCACCAATGGACACTTCAACTTCCCACACAGAAAATAGGAGTCTGACAACACCATTCTAATTAAGGTAATAGAAGTACTGTATAGAGGAGAAAACCTTTTTCGAAGGCTACCTCAGCGAAAGATTATAATACATCCAATTTTAATTTCTTTTGGCGCTACGCCACACGTTTTAATGCTGTTAAAATCATTCTCATTTCTAGTTATCACTGTTGTCTCCATTGATTTGAAAATTTTGAGTTAGATAAATTATTGCAGCATGGGATTGCAATTAAAAATAACCAAAATGCCAGAATCAAATATACTGACTTTTCCAGTTGAGATGACAACTTAATTATCAGTCCTGGTATCAGTATTCAGTAGATATTTCATTCAACAAGACAAATGGTGGTTGATATCCCGATGGACAACTTCACAGGACAGATACTAAAAGGAGTCTCACAACACCATTCTAATAAAGGTAATGAAAGTATTGTTTAGGAGACAAACCTCTTTCCAAGGCAACCTCAGCCAAAGCTGATAATACATCCACTTTTTCCATTGTGTCACCAGAGTGCTTTTCAGCAATTGCCCTTGCAACATCTAACAGTTTCCAGGCCAAATCCAGGTCAGTTTCATCCTCATCACCTTCAGCCACATCCTCAATATCACTTTCTTCTTCATCTCCTTCATTGTCTTTTTCCTCTGCAGCTGTACCATAACAGAATATCCACAACAAGAATTATCATATCTAAAAAGGATATCATTACACAATTTCCCAGTTTCTACTTTGGCAACCTAATTTTTTGCACTGCTAACATATATCTCAGAAGACCAGCAAACACGATAGTAAATACCCATTTCTTAGAATTAGAACGTCAGAGACTAATAGTTTACAGATAACTGATTTCTATTAGTGGGAGGACAGCACCAGCACATCTTTACAAGTCTAACAATACATCTTTCCAGACACTACTGTACAAAGGAGGCAGCAGTAATCAGTAACAAACCAAAAATGACAAGCATAGAAGGCGAGTGGTATCTATACTTAACTCCCAATTAAGAATTTATATGATTCTACCGGGTAACAGAGTTGTGTCCTGTGTCTTTAAAGCAAAATGTGCAATAAGAAACAGGGCCATGGGCTTTTACACAAAAATGTGAAGCAAAGAGCACGCCTCTTTGGGATGAAGCGCACATTTACAGAAAATTCAAATATTACCAAACATATATGTTTTTTTAAAAGGATATATGAACTTCGTACTTATAACACTGTATTGCAAATAAAGTTGCTACTTTCAACGTCCGGTGTACAATTGACACTATTAATCCAACTCAAATTAAACAACTTTCAAATGTTATGTCAACAAGGATACAGAAACATATGTTTAATCGCATAATTGATTTCCGATTTCAATTAATCAATCATTTTAGAAGGGGAAAAAAGAACTAATATGCAACATTCAATTCTGTATTTAGTTATTCTAAAAAATGAAATAAAACAGTAGAAGAGAGAAGCTCAAAATGAGAAGTTATAGAAGAATAGAACTCAAATACTGGAAGAAAGAGAAATCATTGTTTGAGAAAGAGAAAAATCAAAAGAAACAATGAAACAGAAGCAGTAAAAGGAGAGGTATTACAAACTCAGGAGCACTAGCACTCAAATAGCAAGGAGAGGTTCAAGAAATAGCATTAGTTCTCCCTCCCTCCCTCTTTCTTTAAGATACATTCAAAATAAACTGCTCTTGCTGGATCACTTTGCTCCTCGCTTCTTTTTCCTAAATCACTTTGTTCCTCACAAACTCATTGCTTCACCCACGAGGCAATAAACCACCTTGCTTCACATCACTCTATTGCTTTAGGCGATGAATCAATGGATTTTAATGACACTTTTTGTGTTGATGCTAACTTTGTTAATTAATTAGCAAACTCTTCAATTCAATTATTATCTTTTCATAATAAACGATGTCGTTGACATAAGCACGAGTAGCATTATAGAGAAGTCAGATGAGATTAATGCAAAAGAATCTAACCATCATCTTCCTCTTTCTCCTTTCCATGTGAGCTTCCACCTGGTTCACCAGTACTTGAGATAGAAGCAACAGAAGATTCACAACTAACAGCACTCTTAACAGAACCATCTCTATTAGAATCTTGTTGAGACTCGCTGTCCTTTTTAGGCACAGAAACCAAAGGATCAGCCTCATCCTGAGCTTTGTACAGCAAAGCACACCCATATCTATAGTATGCATTGATACATTCAGGAGCAAGTTCACCAAAATGTGCAACCCTGAAATTTTTGCAAAATAAGTCAACGTGAAATGACACGTCTATTAGAAAAGTCATAGAAAAATAACATCTTTCTCCCAATTGATGTGATGCACATTCCTTTTTAGTCTCCCAAAAGGAATGATATCTCACTATATTTAGAAACAATTTAACTTTAAACAATACATTTTCCCGTTACTGGAATAATTTTCAGCCACACAAATATCTATGACTTGTTGAGAGATATATATAGGGAGAGAGAAACTCTAAAACTAAGTGTATCATATAATGAAAAAATGTACAACTTGAAAAACTCTCTTGAAATATTTTCTTAATACACACACACACACTCTCTCTCTCATGTAACAAAGAATGCAATAGGAGAGAACAAGAAAGAAAATGAAGGATCATACTATGAAAAGATTGATGGATACTACTTCCTCTATTCAATTAGTCAAATCAACAGCTTTGAAACATTTGAATTCCGCATTGAGAGGGCTATTGAAGAAAGTATTTGAGAATAGCCCAGAGTCCCCCGGAGCATGTAATTCTCAATTATACACAGTTGTACTTCATGTCAGCAGCTCAATCATCCCAAAAGGGGGAAATTTAAGCCACACCAAACCGAATTTTTTTCACATTGCAATTTAATAAGATAAGTAAAGCACGTATATGAAGAAATATTTATCCAATAATCTCTTAACGAGTCTGTACTGTGTATCAGTCCTATATTAACAATATATTCTGCTCGTCAAAATAACTTGAAAGATGAACTTCTCTACTGCACCTGCAGTACAATAAACCCTAACCTTAGCTCTGGTGCCTTTGCTGCATCACTAACAAAAAAGGATCAAACGATTTTCTTTTGGGATGTAAGTTTCGAACAAAATCTTAATTCAAAATAAGCTAATCTAACAGTCTATAACCAAATAAAATAGGCAGACAGCTAAATATACTTGATATACAAAAACCGGAGGAAATAAATGTGTAAACCCTAACCGGATTTCTAGGGCACGACTATAGCATTCAACGGCCTCTCCATAATCTCCATCTTTACTGGCCTTAGCACCTTTCTCCGTTAGCTCATCGGCGTACTCCAGCGATTTTTCGCGGTCACCATCAGAAGTAACCGCAGAACTCTCAGCATTATTATTGTTGCAAGTCGATTCTGTACCTCCCTGAAACCCTGATTCCATGGTGGCATTCACCGAGTTCTGGTTCTGCTCCGCCGTAGGGTTTGTTGTTTCTGAATTTGCTACTTCCTCAGCCATAATTCACCTTCGATTAGAATTAGCAACTCCTAGCGGAAACTTTATAAACCCCCGTTTTTCCCCCTTTTTTGAACCCCCCAAAACCCCGTATGGCGCAAAAATGTAAAATGGCTGGTGGGAAGAACCGACGTCGTTTCACATCAATGGTACCTGAGGAAAAAGAACAACTCCTAATCGTGTGCATTTTTGTTATGACTGTCATTTGATCAATTTTAAAATTTCACCACAATATGATAAAAGAATGGATTATAATCTAGTGGTTACAGATATATGAAATTTGTTCGGACCTAGTGCATACATTACACGGAGAAATTTAAAATTAGCTTGATTTATAATTGCTAATTGAGAATTAGTCATTTTTTTAAAATTAGTCGAAATTGTTATGAAATATTATTTTGTAGTGGATGTTTTAACTCCTAAATAAATTACTTCCACCACTCTTCTTCATTATGTAGATAACTCTCACTATTTCTTACCATAATAGTTGTAACTATCAATGTCATCCTATAAATAGATGATATGGACATCACATTATAGACACTTGAATACATGAAAGAAATATATTTTCTCCCCTCTTTCTCTTTACATTATTGTCTATCTTCTAGTTTTATATTATTACTTTGAGCTAAGTTTCGTAATACGTGGTTGGCTATATAATCTCTGTTCATGAAACCCCTAATGAGAGAAAATACAAATTTATTGCTTCCTTGAGCTCATACCTAAGGATGTTATGCTATTAGCAGTAAGAGTATGTGGCTCCTAAACTGTGACAGTCTCACAGAAAGTATATTAACCCAAGGTAACTGCTCACTATTATTATAATAATTGTAAGAAGATATACTTATTTGTTTTTTTTCAGATACTTTGATCTCATTATTGGCACAACAAAGATTAGTTGGTTATCGACATCCACCATAATCAAATATTTATATGGGTAATAATTTTACTTAATTAATATGGTTCATTGTGGTCTTACATACTTTTATATGGGTAAGATATTAGGTTTGAGTCTCAATGGTCTAATGAAGATTAAAGAAAATAATTTCCTTGACTGTATGCATGTATAAGGGCATGGCAAGCGACGTAATAATAGCTGTCATCACTAAGGTAACTATAAAAGGAGAACAATAAGGATTCTCGAAGTAATCCTTCAATAGATGAAGGAAATATTTATTATCAAATTAGTATGAAAAATTTAAAAAACACATCGCGATAATTATACTCCATTCTTTGAAGAGAATGTGACTTGTGCATTAAGAATGCAGAGTCATTCCTAAAGGTGAAAGTAACAATATGTGATAAAAGTAATGAATAAAGACGTATAATGCATGATTGGATACACACCACAACTCACCTCTAAGGGAGGTTTGAGAGAAAGAGAGATAACGAATATTAGTGTGTGATTACATGAATATGCCATTGGTCGCGTACATGTAGTGCGCCAAAAATAATTTGACATGCCTTACAAAAAGTTATTAATGGCAAAAGTAAAGCAAGAAATGATTTTGCTAATGATGATTTTGACCATGACAATTATTATGATATGATTTTCTCCGTGAAAGAGACATTCACCATATAGATGGTGTGACAAAGATCTTGTAGTACAAAATCAATTAAGAGCTCCAGAAGAGCTAATTTGTTACCACCTAAATGAATAAAATTGTTCATGACATTGATATTGTAGTAAGTCTCAAAAGAAACTTTTTGGGTTTCAAATGGATTAGCCAAAGTGGTTGGCATATTGTGACTATAAATGAAAGGAAGATTGATTACCTTCATATTATTATAACATCCGGGTAAATATGAAAGATTACCTGACTTTTCTTCTATTTGTAATTCAGATGTATAAGCATGATAATAGAATCACATGCTATAAGTAAACTAGAGGTTTATTGAAACAAATATTGGATGGCATAACCGGTTGACCATCCAGATTAAATTATGATGTGAAAATTGATTGAGAATTCACATTGGCATATATTAAAGAAATAGAAGATTCTTCAAGAATTCTTTTGTGTTGTTTTTCTCTCATGATATACCAGTTAAGGTTAAGATTGAATCCTTTGATATCTAGAACGAATAAAAGGTGATATATATGATTGGGCTCAATGACCTGCCATGTGGACCATTTACTATTATATGATTTTAATAGATTCATCTATTGAATGGTCACATGTGCGTTTGTTATCAACTTGCACTTTGGTTTTTGCAAGGCTGTTTGCTCAAATTATTGGAGCACAATTCCAGAATATATATTATGTCAATTTATCTTGATAATGCTGGTTTAAATCCAAGTTGGTTTAGTAGAAATTGTATGCTTCCAATTATGGCTAAACCATTGGATATGAGAACAAAATTCGCAAATAGAAATTTGGTATGAGTATATTATTTAATATACAACAACATTTGTACGCATCTAGCCAACATGTTATGATAAATTCTCCCCATCACTATTGGTTCACGATCAAGAACCAATATTCCCATCTAGAAATATGGATGTGCTATATGATTTAATTGTGCTGTCACAATGCACAAAGATGGGTTCCCAAAGAAGGTTGGAAAATATTTTGGTGATCCTGACACTAGAGGGAAAATGGGCAGCTGAAAAAGTGATACGTGAAATGAATTATTATGAATACATCTAGATCGTCGTACAAGAAAATGTGACTTGAAGTTCAAGTGATAATTCATTTCTAAAATATTTCGAGTCATATTACTGACCCAAAACTAAATGTCATATTCCAGCCGCTAATGCTCCAAATAGAATAACGTCTATGATGGATAGAGTTTATGGCACACATGAAGTGTAATAGAAAAATCGATTCTAAAGATAAAACTCATTGAACATGGAGGGAGCAAATGTTAAAGATGGTCATAATAAGGAGGCAAGTACTTTATAAGAGCACCATGATATAACATTTTATAAGACCTCATGGGAGAGGCTCAGGTACCTGAAAATAATAAGATCTCGATAAGTTATATATTTATTGTGAGATGATAAAATTGATGTAAAAGGACCATCGACGATGTTGTGAATTTAATGTAGCGCTCAATATTATTAATATTGACGAGGATCTTGTGCTCAAATCTGTCATGGAATTTGGACAGATAAATGATTGGCCAAATGAAAAATATGCAATGAAATTGACTTCACCTGAAAAATGTGAAGTTGGACGGATAGTCCCCACACCTGAAAATAAAATGAAAAATCAAGTCGATAGACATAAAGATGACTTGTGGCACAAAATTTTCGTAAATATCCTGGTATTAGGAGACATGTTCTCCTGTAGGGAATGGAGTCATTTCAAATTTTGGTCTGACAATACATTTGATATGCATAAAATAAAAATCCTTTACTGATTTAAATTGTTCTGAAGCATATTAAGGTTCCCAAAAAATTTATTAAATAAACCTTCGGCAGATCCTTATGTAGATTAGAGCATCATGGCGTACATGATTTATTTTTGTGTCTAGTGCAATTGGTGCACTAATATATCTAACTAGAAGCATGAGTATAACAATATTCTAGCAAGATATAGTTTTATTCCGATGAGATATTGGAATGCAATTAGTATTATATTTCAAAAGGAATACTTGATGTAGATTTGTTTGTTCTAATAAATATTGCCAAGATTTTGTTGGTTATGCAAATGCATGCATTTTTCTGAAGTTCGTTCTTCAAATATTCTATTTGCATGTGAGAGTACTACCATATTATCATTTTACAAGGTAGTTAATTGTTGATACTTGTTCAAGTTATGCCAATAAGCAACTGATAAAGCAAGGGGTTCAACACATAATAGACGTGTGACTTGACTTTGAAGAGAAGATTTCAATAATACTAAGATAATGTTGTTTGCTTATATCAATTGAAAGAATGACTATTGAAGGAGACAAAATAAAGCACATTCACCAAAGTTCTTCAACAAATTTGTTCAAGTGTTAATTTGACAAACTTCTTCACAAGACATTACAGATCTCAATATTAGAGAATCATACAAGCTTGGAATTCATCGTCTCTAAAGAATAAAGTGATATTTTCATCAAGGGGAGGCAAATACGCGTTGTACTCTTTTTCCCTTGGCTAAGATTTTATCCCACTGGGTTTTTTGGCAAGGTTTTTAATGAGGCAGCAAATAATGTGTATTACAAAATATGTGTACTCTTTTTCCTTCACTAAGATTTTTTTCCACATGGTTTTTTCTTAGTAAGGTTTTAACGAGGTACATTATCTATAGACATCCAATGGGGAGTGTTATGAAATATTATTTTGTAGTGGATGTCTATAACTCCTAAAATTACTCCTACTACTCTTCTCCATTATGTAGATAACTCTCACTACTTCTCACAATTATAGTTGTAACTCTCACACCTCCATAACCTCCCCATGATCTTTCTCCATGATCTCAATAGTTAATATCATGTTTATGATATCCTTTTTTATAACTCAAGGTCATCCTATAAATAGATGATTTGGACATCACATTGTAGACACTTGAATACATAAAGAAATAGACTCCCTCCTCTCTTTCTCTCTGCATTGTTGTCTATATTCTTATTTTATATTAGTACTTTGACTAAGTTTTGTAACAGAAATTTAATTATTTTTTATGTGATAATAAAATCTAGACAAAAATACCCTAAATTAAAATCCTAAAAATTTTCCAGCACAATATATTGGAGTTCAAACTTTTTACATACGGAATTCCAACATAATATGTCAGATACCATATATGTAACCTAGGGGTGTGCATTCGATTTATCGATCCGATTTTGTCCCTTATCGATAATTACTTGTCGATTATCAATTTGTACATATGCTTATCGTTATCATTTCAATAAGTTTTTAATTTTTTGATTTCAATTTATTGATTTTGGGGCTTATCGATTCAGTTATCAATTACACCAATAAGAAAATTTACGGGATTCCACAGAAAGTATATCGCTATGAACACGTGTAACTAATATGGACCAAAAAAAGCTAAAATTAGACGAACATCGTTTATAACATAAAAATTATGTCAACAAGCACATGCAATGAAACTAAAGTAAGAGATCAAATGTGTGCCACCAACACTCCAACGGTATTAAAAAAACATCATCACGGGTAATTTTATTTTCCATTAATTTGAACTTTATGCCCTTGAGCTTTAAATATGATCATTCCTTAAATGTGGTAGATGAAATAATAGGGTTAGGGACTTAGGGTAAAGGAAATGGTATTATAGAATAAGTGAAAAAAATTTAAAAAATATTTAAAAAATATTTTTTTAGTATTTCTTATCGGTTAATCGATAAACCGATAACCGAAGAACATCCAAAATCGAAATCGATAACTCGATAAGGAAAATTTCAAAATCGAAATCGATATATTGATAAATTGATAACAAATAATCGATTCGATTTATCGATAAACCGATTCGAGTGCACACCCCTAATGTGAACTCCAACATAATATGTTAAAAGTATACAACATGTATTTGAAGTTTAAAATCTAGCACAATATGCTGAAATTTCATAATTCATCGTACTATGCTGAATTATTTTGCATTTTAGCTAAAGGTACGTTTGTCCTGTTTTTTATCTCCGCGTTATATAGTGGCTATTTTTCTATTAATTTACAAATACTTGCATCATTTTTTTTAAATTGAAAAAGGGATAATAATATCCCTGTCTAATACGCTAAGGCACCATTTGAGAGGCGATTAAGGGGCGATTTTCAGAGAAATCAAAGGGGTTCTTCAGGTAATCATCTAAGGACTTATATTATGTCATTTCCTTGCTAAACTATGGTGTTTTTGACTGAAATTGGAGGAATTAGGGGTGTATTAATGGAGGTTTTCATCCTAGGCTTGGGTTATAGAAAGTCAATGATTTGAATGGGCAAATGGAGTCCGATTTTGGTAAATTTTATATGCATAGACTCGTGTTGAGATAAGGAACCCGAATATGTAACTTTCGTATTTTTCGAGAAGCGTACCGAAAGTCGAGTTTTGGCAACTTGTGAGGTTTGGTGTATTTTGAATTGTTTCGATTGGGTAATGCCCAATTGGCCTATTTTGATGTATTTCTATTGATTTTTATCAGATACTACACCTGTGGAGGCCAATATTCGCGGCAAACGAGTTGTCTCTTAGCGGTTTTATACCGGAGTCGAGGTAAGTGGCTTGTCTAACCTCGTGTGGGGGAATGGTATTCCAGTTTCCATCATTTCAGATAGAGGCACTCAGTTCACTTCACGATTCTAGAGAGCCGTACAGCAGGAGTTAGGCACTCGGGTGGAGTTGAGCACAGCGTTTCATCCCCAGACTGATGGCTAGTCCAAGCGTACTATTCAGATTTTGGAGGATATGCTCCATGCGTGCGTGATTGAGTTTGTAGGTTCATGGGATCATTTCTTGCCATTGGCGGAGTTTGCTTATAACAAAAGCTACCAGTCCAGTATTTAGATGGCACCGTATGAGGCTCTATATGGTAGGAGGTGCAGGTCTCCCGTGGGTTGGTTCGAGCCGGGCGAGGCCAGACTGCTAGGTACTGATATGGTCCGGGATGCAATGGACAAGGTCAAGGTGATTCAGGACAGACTTCATGCAGCCCAGTCTAGACAGAAGAGTTATGTGGACAAGAAGGTCCGCGATGTGGTTTTTATGGTTGGCAAGCGGGTTCTGCTTTGAGTCTCACCCATGAAGGGCGTTATGAGGTTTGGGAAGAAAGGGGAGCTGAGTCTTAGATTTATTGGTCCTTTTGAGATTTTGAGGTGTGTTGGAGAGGTTGCTTATGAGTTGACCTTACCTCCCAGCCTAGCCGGAGTCCATCCCGTATTTCATATGTCTATGCTTCGGAGATACCATGGCAACCCGTCGCATGTGTTGGATTTCACTTCTGTTCAGCTAGACGAGGATCTGTCTTATGTTGAGGAGCCAGTCGCCATACTAGATAGGCAAGTCAGGAAGCTAAGGTCAAAGAACATCGCTTCAGTAAAGGTTAAGTGGCGGGGTCAGCCGACCGAGGAGGCGACTTGGGAGATCGAGCAGGATATGCGCAGCCAGTACCCTTATCTCTTCACCACTACAGGAATGTTTTCTATGCTCGTTCGAGGACGAACAAATCTTTTCAGTGTGGAAAGATGTAACAACCCGGCCAGTCGTTTTTGAAATTTACGCCCCGATCCCTAATTTAACTGTTCCCCCTAAGTTCATTTATGCTATTGTGGTTTGTCGGGAGGGTCGATTCTAGAATTTGGAGTGTATTGGGACACTTAGACCCTAAATGAGAGGTTTGTAGTTGAAAAGTGGCCCGTATTCGGAACAATGTTAAGATGACCTAGGAACAGAAATCAGATGGTTCTGTTAGCTACGTTAGGTGATTTCGGGGTTGGGAGCACGTTCGGAATGTATTTTGGAGGTCTGTAGCTCAATTAGGCTTGAAATGCCGAAGTTTGAAATTTTTGGAAATTCGATCGATAGGTGAGATTTTGATCCGGACGTCGGTATGGAATTCCGACAGTTGCAGTAGCTTTGTTAGGTGATTTTGGATATATCTGCAAATTTTTAAGTCATTCGGGCATCGTTTGGTCGGGTTTTTGATAGCATGTAGGTTTCGGAAGATTTAGATGAAACTTAGGCTTGAATTCGCTTTGATTCGATGATTTTTGTGTTTAAGGACGTGTTTTTATGGTTGGAGCAAGTTTGTATTGTGTTTTGGGGTATGTTGGTGGTTTTCATTGGGGTCTCAGGGTCCTCGAGATGAGTTCGGGTGATTAAACGGCAAGAAATTGGAAGTTGCAGCAGGCTGGTGCCTGCCTTCTGCTGTTTTCGCTTCTGCGGAGCTTGGACCGCAGGAGCGAGTCCACAGGAGCGAGATTTAACTTGCAGGTGCGAGATCTTGGAGAGCCAGTCGAGTCCGCAGAAGCGGACGATGGGTCGCTAAAGCGATCCCGCTGAGGCGAAGGGCTTCCGCAGGAGCGAGACTTGGCCGTTTGGGGATCTTCCGCATGAGCGGATATTTGTCCACAGAAGCGGAGTCGCAGGAGCAACCTGGAGACCGTAGAAGCGGAATCCCAGTTTTTGGTCAGAGTCGTAGAATCGACCAGCTTTTCCACAGAAGCGATCTCGCGGAAGTGGATATAGCTCCGCAGAGGCGGAAATCGGCCTGTGTTTAATGAGCAGTAAGGGTTAAAATTTCAGAACGGTCTAATACGCTAAGGCGCCATTTGAGAGGCGATTAAGGAGCGATTTTCAGAGAAATCAAAGGGGTTCTTCAGGTAATCATCTAAGGACTTAAATTATATCATTTCCTTGCTAAACTATGGCGTTTTTGACTGAAATTGGAGGAATTAAGGGTGTATTAATGGAGGTTTTCATACTAGGCTTGGGTTATAGAAAATCAATGATTTGAATGGGCAAATAGAGTCTGATTTTGGTAAATTTTATATGCATAGACTCGTGTTGAGATAAGGAACCTGAATATGTAACTTTCGTAATTTTTCGAGAAGCGTACCGAAAGTCGGGTTTTGGCAACTTGTGGGTTATGGTATATTTTGAATTGTTTCAATTGGGTAATGCTCAATTGGCCTATTTTGATGTATTTCTATTGATTTTTATCAGATACTACACCTGTAGAGGCCGACATTCACGGCAAGGGAGTTGTCTCTTAGCGGTTTTGTACCGGAGTCGAGGTAAATGGCTTGTCTAACCTCGTGTGGGGGAACCTTCACCCCTAGGATATTATGTGATAATTTAAATGCCTTATACGCGAGGTGACGGGCGTGTACATGCGCAGATTGTTGGAACTCAATTTACTTGAATTGTCCAATTCGTGATATTCCTGCCTTTAGTTGATTAAATTGTGACATTTACCTGATATTCGTTAGAAAAACATGATTTGATAGGATTTATCTGTCTAATTGCCTAATTGTCTTACTTGAACTTCTTGGTAATGGTTGGCACTGGCTTTAGGTGAAGTTGTAGTTAAGCATATTATATCTTCTCTGTGCATTTCTTTTATTGTTTGCGTTGGTGGACTGCAGGTTCGATTCCCGGAGATCCCAAGGCTGTGGGTTCGATTCCCAGAGACCCGGAGTGGTATTGTTTGTGGACTGCAGGTTCGATTCTCGGAGATCTAAGGGTTGCGGGTTCGATTCCCGGAGACCCGGAGTTTATTGATATATTATTGAGATATGGACTGCGGGTTCGATTCCTGGAGATCTTGAGATATTGAGACACATCCCGAGATATTGAGATACGGGCTGCGGGTTCGATTCTCGGAGACCTAGAGATACTGATGATACGGACTGCGGGTTTGATTCCCGTAGCTCCTGGGTTGTTGATTATAGAGTGGGACTGTGGGTTCAATTCCCACAGGTCCTGGACTTGCTGGTTTGAGTTTATGTTGTGTTGTTTACTTGTAGTTAGCTAATCGTAGTCGGTTTTAGTAATTACTTTATTGTTGTTATTTCAGATTCATTCTTACTTATTCTTGCTTATTACTATTTTGATCATTATGTTATTGTTCTCTCGGTAGGGCCCCGACCTTCCTCGTCACTACTCTATCGAGGTTAGGCTTGGCACTTACTGAGTACCGCCGTGGTGTACTCATGCTACTCTTCTGCACACTTTTGTTGTGCAGATCCAGGTACATCAGGACAGGCTCATATTAGGTGATTCAGCAGCACTTTGGGAGACCTCGAGGTATGATCCGCTACGTCCGCGGATCCGGAGGCCCTCCTTCTATTCTGATAGTGATAGTAGTTATTTTCCCTCATTTCGTTATTTTTAGATACTCTTGATGTATAGAGCCACAATTGTACTTTCCCTTTTTAGTCTGTGTTATCCGTGGGATTCTGGGTCTTGGTAGTATTCTATATGGTGTGGTTGATGAATGTATGTGCCAAGCGGCACTTGTTACATTCCATTTATATCGTTTTCCGCTATATTCTCATTTAACATTCATGAACTTGTATATTCCGCATCGTGTTAGGCTTACCTAGTCGAGGAGACTGGGTGCCGTCATGACAGGTTCACGATTGGTGAACTAGAGTCGTGACAGCACTTCTTTTGATTCATTTTGGCACACTTTCTTGACTCAATCTGATCATTCACTTCTTTTTCAAGGGGTTAGAGAGACACAATATCACTCTTTCTTATGCAATTCAATACATTTCTCCTTTTTCTACTTTTTCCATAACCTTTTTCACTTTTATTTTCTTTGAATCCCCTTTTTGACCTTATTCAATTTGGTCTTTTTTTTGTCTTGTCTTTTTTTCCTTTTTCATTGCTTTCCTTTTCTTTTGCTTTTGTACCTTTTTACCACATTGTATCTTCTTGTCTCCCCCCCTCCCAAACTTAGATATTTTCCATCTACTCAAGGAAAGATTTGAGTGCCAAGAGAGAGTATCATTAAGAATGGGTATAGGCTTGTAGCTTTGGTTTTTTGAAAGAAGAAGGTTCAAGGCTCAAAAGGGTTAACTAGGAATCATTTCATTGGTAGGTCATGGAATTGTTCAATCTTAGCATTTTGGATCAAATAGAGCATATAATCACTTCTTAAGTTTCACCTAGGATTTCGCCTCAACAAACATTCTGGGTAAGTTCTAGACCATCGGCTAGGGACTTAGACTCACAATTTGAATTCTAACCGCACACACTCAAGGATTGATAAAGACATCGAGTCGATGGCCCACACCAATATTTGTTACGATTTATGCGCATAATGGTCCAACATAACCACATAATGATTGTTTGGTCAACACAAAAGTCTCAAGGCCACAACTTTCACCACCCTAAACACAACAGTATGTCTTTGACCATGGGATCAAAGGCAAATGTGTTAGGCCCAAGTGAAGCTTGCTTGAGGTACTCTTAACTACAAAATATCAAAATCAAAAGAAAAAAAAATTAAAACGGACTCAAAACCTTAAGAAGGTTGTCACGCCATCTACCATTAGGAAGAGCCACCCGTTTCGCACAACACTCTACCCTTGGAAAAAACCGTGGCATTAAAAAAACCAAGGGCTTATTGAAAATGCCAAAACCTAAACAAAAGGCTACGAGCATGACTACCAAGCTAGAAATGAAATTTTTTAACGAAAATAGAAAAACCGAATGAATATGTACAACGGGGAGAAGAATATACAACATGGATGAATATATACATAAAGTAGAGAAGTGGCCGAAATCAAAGGTTATATACAAACCAACTATCAACTAACAACATAAACTAAGAGTCAAATAAATATGTATAGCCATCCAAATGTATCAAAATCAAAATAGTAGGACGCACCCCCACGAATAAAAAGATGGCATTATACCCAATGCCAACTACCAAAATAAGCATAAAAATCACAGAGAAAAGATATATAGGGCTCCCTAAGCCTGGTCCACATGCATGGGATCTCTAGTGGTCCCCTGATCCTCTGTAGTAGCTGTCATACCTCATTTTTACCGCTATTTACTACACACCGGGAAGGGATATAATAAAAGGAAGGAGTTTTTCACTTAAAGGACAGTCGGAATGGGATTTATTTATTTAAATTTCAGAGTCTCCACTTGGGAGATTAATGGTGTCCCAAGTCATTGGTTGAATCCCAAACCGAGGAAAGTTTGACTTTGTTAACAGTCCAACAACAACAACAACAACAACAACTACCCAGTATAGTCCCACAGGAGTCACCACTTGGGAAAATAATGGTGCCCAAGTCACCGGTTTAATCCCGAACAGAGGAAATTATGACTCTATTACAGTTCGCGAATCCGAAATCTGGATAAGGAATTTCGTTAACCCGGGAGAAGGTGTTAGGCACTCCCGGATTTTGTGGTTCTAGCACGGCTGCTCAACTGTTGTATTAGTTTTTATCTGATCTCTATATATGTTTCACTTTTATGTGCTTTTATTAATATTCCGCTTTATTATTTAATTTCATAAGAATTTCCAATATCGTTAAAATGTATTCCGGACCACACCGTACCAGTACGCATGTGGCCTTTAACACATTTTAACTTCATTGAGAGTTAGATTCGGGTCACATAAATGTACACCCGTACTTAGGAAAGCATATTATTATGAATCGTGCCTAGAGAATCTACGTCTATGTTAACTTTGGGAAAGACCATGAAATTTGCTAAATGGTCCTTCCAAGTCTAAGATTTTATATAGCAATTTATTTGAGGGCCCCTCAATTGTATATTTAAAGCGGCGAGGCTCATCTCATTTTTATTAAAGGTCATATCTAAAATATACTATATTTGCTACTTGTTCCGTCTCTAATAACAAAGGAAAAATCTTAATTGTTTATTATTACCTAATAGTTTTTGCATCTTTGGGGGCCACAAACTCATAAGAGCCCAGGCTTTAATTCATATTGGACTTGACCGCAGCCCATGTATCAATATCCCAGTTCAAATTTAAATTCGGCTGAGGCTTGAACTTGGCCATTCGTGTAAATATCAGGCCAAATGGCTCAAACCAATCTGTTTTCAGTATTGTATGACCAAGCTCGCGTATAACTGTCACACCTACTGAATTTGGGCCATTCAATAGAGCATTGATTCAAATTAACACCCAACACAAGACATTTTTTATTTCATTTTCAGATTATCACAATTCTAATTCGAGTTCAAACTGATTTAGTTACTTAGCTATCAGAAAATTCCTTTATTTTCATTCAAGTACCTATTAAATCCATTATTTATCAATTTTAAATATCAGTTAAAATTGAATCTAATGAGACGAGATTTCAAAGTAAAAAACAGACCGATATTGTATTATGAATACTGTTCTACTAAAGCATTTGAAGTTATTTTTTTAAACACTAATTACTTTAAAACAAATTGATTGCAATTAAAATCAAACTATTTCAAAATTAAGACATCATTGCAAAAATAATATCTAACCGATTTTAACTTTTAGATACTAATACATATTTAATTTTGAAATGAAAACAGTTATAAATTTGTAATTTTCAACTAATCATACACTTAAACTGATCTATTATTTTTAGAAGAAACACTACTCATATACACAACTTCAAAATAATGAAACCTAAGTACAACTATCACTTTAACCTTTTAATCTACTAGTTTATCCAGTCCTATTAATTATTAAAATCTCATAATCTAAGAAATACTGATACCAGATCTATCACAAATATTCAAAGGTACCAGTCCAGTCCTAGTTTAATTACAAATTTAATTATTCCTAACGAATACACATTTTACAATTAAGTTCTACATATATCAAATAAGTAAAACGGATATAAATGTATATCAAAACTAATAATTCTATTTCTTCATCTCGTCAATACAGCTTCACAGTCATTAGGAAATTAGAATATACCTAGAAATAAGATGAAAAATCAATGAGAATCTACTCGAATCAACAAAAAAATAGGATCAATAGTTAATCAACAAATTGATAACAACTTCAACACCAATAGAATTAAGCCCAGCAACTAACAGATAAGACCGGTAGAAATAATAGACCACCAGAAAATCAACAGTTGAGAGAGATTGTTCAAATTTCTATTGCAACTATCAACCAGATCAATATAACCTTCAGATTACCCTTAGAAATCAATGTAACAGTAGAAGTTTTAACTATTTTTTATATTTTTTGGAGTTTTTAAATGGAAATTGGTGAGAATTTAGGTCGAGAATAATAAAGAATTCTTAGGTAATATTCAAATTTTTTAAATTCTTCAAAACTTATTCAAGGAGGCCACATGAGGCCTATTTATAGAGTGTAAGAGAGGGAAATTTGAATTTCAGATTTTAACTCATTGGTCCCTCCCTTTATTGCAATTGAATCCTTACATTTTGTTAACTATCACTACCGCTACCCTTTATTATCAGAAATTATGCTAAACACCCATCTAGAACCTTCTAAATCTAGTGTAATTCCCCTTTTGCCCCTACCTCTAATTAACTTTTACTGAACTGCCCTTTTATTATGCCTGAAATACCCTTAGTCCCTTAAATGTATTACAATTAAATCATTTATGTTCCCAAGTCTGCCCTCACTCCCTTAGAATTATTACAATTAAACCAACTAGTATTCCCCAAACTAACCCTGATATCAAACCTTTTTTACCCTACGACCCCACTGGCTTTAACTCCAATACTAATTTTCAGAGTTATTTTCCACATAAACTAATGAACAACCAGCTATAACCAATCACCCTTAACAATATTAAATTTAACATCACATCATTACTCTATTAATACTAATAAAAATTATAATCATAAAAATAAACCATAATTTCTAACATGAATTCCAATAACCCTAATTTTTAACACGTCACAGAAATCAACTACAAAATAATACTGAAAAGTTATCAAACATTATTATTAATCCCTACTTTATAGTTTCAGAACTATATTTATTTTAAACGAACAACACAACAACCAGGAATCCTAATCAATATCAAAAATCAACATAGAAAAGTATTAAAATTTTATTTAATATCAATTTTAGATGATTCCAAGAAAAATCAGAACCAGAGACGAAAAGCAAACATGCATACAAAAATAGAAATAAAAAAAATCAGAAAGAAAGAAAGAAAGATGAACATTCAAGCACAAAAAATAAGAAAAATTGAAATAAAATCTAAGAAAAATGTAAAATTAGTTTTTTCGGGCTTTTTGGTCGATTTGGGCCCCTCAAATTCCATACAAAGCCTTATGGCATTTTAAATCTATTTTCTTAATTTTTCAGGGTCATCAGAGAGACTTCTGTTCTTATTTGAGTATTTCCAACGACCTTTGAGGGTCAAGATTGTCAGAAATGGATAAAGAATGGTTAAAGGAAGGTCTGGTATGGTTTTTGAGTGATTTGGATAGATTGTCGTTCACCAGAGTTAGGTTTTCGCCAAACTATTTTTCAAGATTCTAGCAGAACTAGAGCGATTCGAGGGAAACAGAGTTTAGGGGTGAAAAGAGGAACTCTTGGTGATTCAGGGGTGTAAAGTCTGGAAGGTTTAGTTTAAGTTGTGTTCGCTTGAGTAGGGTTCCGGTGACACTAAATCTAATATTCGAAAGTTTTCGGCTTTATTCGAGGGAAAAGAGTTATGGGGGTGAGGAGAGGAGGTTGAGGTCATCGGAGAAGGTAATGTCTCCCGCTGGCGAGGGTTCCGGCGAGAGGTTGAGAGAAAAGGGAAGCGGTTAGGGTTTGTAATCAGAGACGGGGAAGAATAAATAAAATAGGGGTGTGATGTTTTGTATATTTAAAATACTCTGATGAGTTGAGACCGTTGTATTAGACAAACCAACGGCTCAGATTCATTAATCATTAAAACGTCGCCATTTTATTTAAATGAAGGTTTAATTTCAACCATTGAATTGATTAAACTAACGGTCCAGATTATACTAGATGAAACGATGTCGTTTTCTTTATTAAGTGGCCTTTATCACAGTCTGTTGGATCAATTGAGTGAACGGCCCAGATCCTTTATGCTTTAAAAGGTGTCGTTTTGGTCTCTTGGGACCGGGTAATCAATTTGGGCCTGGACAATTTTGTTTTTGGGCTGTAAATTATTCTGATTTTTAGCCCAAGTATTATTGTTTTGTATTTTGTATTGTATTTTGTATTTTCTTTTCTTTTGTATTTTATTTTCTTTTGTGTGTATGTATTTATTTTTTGTATTATTATTTTATTTTTGTATTTTCTTTTCTTTTATATTTGCATTTATTTTTCTGATTTTACTAAATTGTTAAACTAATTAATTTCTACTTTTATGGTAATTTTCAATTAAAAACATAAAAATGCTATTTTTAATTTTCATTAATTTGTTCCCAAAAATGAATTAATACCAAAATTATAAAATTAAACTCCTAATGCATATTCGTATATTTGTATATATTTTTATGAATTATTATGCAACTATTTAACACAAAAATGACATCAATATTAGCAAAAAATTAAGAATCATTTTGTTTGGATTTTTTAGGAATAATTTTCTTAGAGCAAAATCACGTGCTCACAGTTGCCCCTCTTTGCTCGAAAACACAAAGAGTTTTCGTGCAAAGACAAATGAGCAGCAATAAGGGATTTTTGCCCATTCACATATTCTATGTGAAGCATTTTTTTTTTTGAAAAGTTTGACCGCACCCTGCTTCAGAGGTTGCCTACATATCCCAGGCTAAACATGAATCAGGTCAGTGTAGTTCGAGAGTGTCTAGTAGCTGGGACTACCAGGAGCCGTGATCTCATTATTGTTGCGGTTGTTACTGCTTGCTAACCCCCTTATTACACCATTGTAAAGATAAAAGAAGCTAGTCTAGGCTATGCCCTATGATTTACAAAATCCTATCTAATGTTTGCTATCTTGTGTTCTTGAATTGCCTTGATCTCGCATCTTGCATTCTTTCAGTATAACTTTGACTATTGCCTTGATTATGTATTGAAACATGTGTCCATTCTTCAGGTGGACTCCTGCTTGTGATTGCTTGAAAAAGTATTCCCTTGTTCTTCAAGTGTGCTCCTGCTTGCAATTGCTAAAATGTATTTCCTTGTTCTCCGGGTGGGTGCCTGCTTGTCAAAATTGAAACGTATTCCCTTATTCTTCAGGTGGGCGCTTGTTTACAAAATTGAAATACAAAGAAAATTTTTCTGCCCCAGTATAATGACTGAGCATATCATGTTATTAGATATTAAAATTCAAAGATAAATTTCAAATGGTACTTCCGTTGTTTTCTAGGTGGGTGCCTGCTTACTGCATTTGAAAAGACATTCCCTTGTTCTTCAGGTGAGCGCCTGCTTACAACAAACAAACCAAACAAAGAAATATTTTCTACCCAGTTTGGTAACTAGGTGCATGATATTTGTCACGACCCCAAATCTGGTCGTGATGGCGCCCAGCACATTGCTAAGCCAGCCTAACCAATCAATATAAACAACGGAGCTAGAAGCTCTCTTTAGCCCATTTAAGCATATTAATATATGAAACAAAAGTAATACTTATACCAACAGCGGGGAAACCAAGTCCCAAAATATACTAACTCCCATAGACCGAAGGGTCAAGAGTCATGAGCCTCTACCGAACATGAGTGTATAAAGGTTTACAAGATACCAAGTGCGGAAAGAAAAGTCAATACAAAATCAAGACAATAAGAAGGAATATCGGGTCCTGCGGACTCTGCAGCTACCTCGATTATCCACAAACGTCGCCTCGCACAGCTACTGGATCACTGCTGAGAGGTACCTAGATCTGCACACAAGGTGCAGGGAGTAAAATGAGTACTGCCAGACTCAGTGGTAATAAACAAGGGTAAGACAGCGCAGATAAGAAATCCGCAATAAAGCACTATGTAAAGCTATAATCAAATACCCTGTCACAGAATCAATATTCACTGTACCTGTACCAACAAATACCAATAAATAGCATAACAGCTAGCAGATGTAGCTAAATGCAATGCAATGCATGATATGACCGCTACGGCGCGTAGCCCGACTCCAATTTTGGGTACCCGTGCTCACTGTGGGGGTTCGGACTCCGGAGGGGCTCCTACAGCCCAAGCACATCTCATAGAGATATTCCTGCGGCGTGCAGTCCGATCCAACATATATCTCGCTGCGGCGTGCAGCCCGATCCACTACTAGTCAGCTAATATGCAGATACAGCCTCGCAGGCTCAAAAGTAGTTTTTGAAAACTCTTTTATCATTTTTCAGTTGGAAAACAGTAATATCAAGTTCCGGAGATTGGAATTAGCATAATAACAAAAATAGCTGCGGACTAGTAGTAAACTAGCATGTCTATATGATAAGACAATGATAACGATCCTCGCGGGACCCAATAACTGGCTCACGGCCCACATGTATACTCAACCGCCCAAGAAGGAGGTTCCTCGGCTCAAGAGTGGCCATTATCACAATATATATATATATGCAACCATCCGAGAATGAGGTTCGACGGCTCGAGAATAGCCAATAATACAGTATCAACAGGTCGGACTAATATATAGTCTCCGGTTCATGATCGACCCCGCACTCTCAAGAGTGTGCGTGTCTCGCCGCTATACAGCGTCACAAAGTGGTATACCGGGGTTTCGAACCCGCCGGTCATCACCCACATCTATTACTCACCTCAATACAGCGCGACGACTATTCCGCAATGCCCTTGCCACGAGAATCAAGCTCCGCACGCGTAGAATCTGATCCAATACAGTAAAATTACAACAAATTAGGCCAATGGGACTACACCCAATCAATACAACTCAATTTACATCAAAATTCCCAAAGTTGTTAAAACCCGACTTTCGGTACGCTTATCGAAAAATTACGAAAGTCACATATTCGGAACCCTCATCTCAATACGAGTCTAAGCATATCAATTTTACCAAATTCGGACTCCATTTGCCCATTCAAAACCTTGATTTTCTAAAGTTCAAGCCTATGGCTAAATCCTCCATAAATTACCCCAAATTCCTCCATTTTCATGATATAATTGCATAATATTATCAATACTAATCATAGTTTAAGTCCATAGTTGATTACCCGATGATTTCCCTTGAATTTCTCTTCAAAATCGCCCAAATCGCCTCTAAAGCCGAGACCCAAATGTGTGAAATGTTCTGAAATTTTTCTAACTTCCGATACACTTAACTTACAGCGATTTTCGCTTCTGCGGAAAAATTTCCGCTCCTACGAGTCCGTATCCGCGACCAAAGGGTCGCTTCAGCGATTCCAGGCCTAGCCGGCCAATTCCGCTTCTGCGAGAAAAGGACCGCTTATGCGCGTCCGCTTCCGCGATTAAACCTCCGCTTCTGCGAAGACATCCGCTTCTGCGCACCAGAGTCCGCTCCTGCGGACTCGCCCAGGCGGTCAAGTGTCCGCTTCTGCGGACCTTCCCATTTTCTTCTCGTCCGCTTCTGCGATCACTGGCTCGTACCAGCGATGCCGCTTCAGCGGAAAATGTTCCGCTTCTGCGATGCCAAGCGCTCCTGTGCTCCTCAGTCCGCTTCTGCGGACTCGCCTCAGCGCCCACATTTCCGCAGGGGCAAAAATGACAGAACCAGAACTCTTCAACCTGCAATTTCCATGATTTTCTTCCGTTTAACCATTCGAAAACACCCCGAGGCCCCCGGGACCTCATCCAAACACATCAACACATCTTAACACCTTATTCGAACTTGCTCCAATCCTCAAAACACGTCTAATAACACCAAAACCCATAATTCACATCAAATTCAAGCCTAAATTCCTTAAAACATTCCGAATTACACATTCAATCAAAAACCCGACCAAACGACGTCCGAATGACCTGAAATTTTGCGGGCACATCCAAAATCACATAACAAAGCTACAGTAATTGTCGAAATTCCATTCCGACCCCCGGATCAAAATCTCACCTACCGTTCGAATTTCGCCAAAATTCAACCTTAGCCAATTCAAGCCTATTTTTACACCGGGCCTCCAAATTCAATTCCAATCGCTCCCCTAAGTCACAAATCACCTCCCGGAACTAACCGAATCATCAGAATCCGATTCCGAGCCCTCTAACCAAATAGTCAACTCCGGGTTGACTTTCTTTATTCAAGTTTCCTTCACAAAGGCTATATGCCTCATTTCCAATCCCAATCACTCCTAACTCACCCGATAGACTCTAACACTGATATAAAATCATAAAACATGTATTTACAACATAACGGGGTGGTAATTCTCGTGACGACGGGCCGGGTCGTCACATTCTCCCCTCTTAAGCAAACGCTCGTCCTCGAGCGGGTCAAGAAACATACCTGAAGTCTCAAACAAGTGAGGATATCTGCTCCGCATCTCCCGCTCGATCTCCCAAGTGGCCTCCTCCACGGATCGACCTCTCCACTGAACCTTAACTGATGCAATCTCCTTAGACCTCAATTTTCTCACCTGCCGCCCCAAAATGGCAATAGGCTCCACATCATAGGATAGATCACCATCAAGCTGAATGGTACTGAAGTCTAATACATGAGACGGATCTCCAATGTACTTCCGGGGCATAGACACATGGAATACTGGATGAACGTTGGATAAGCTGGGCGGCAAGGCCAACTCATATGCCACCTCTCCAACTCTCCTAAGTATCTCAAAAGGACCAATGTACCCGGGACTCAACTTTCCTTTCTTCCCAAACCTCATGACACCCTTCATAGGTGAAATCTTCAACAATACTCTGTCACCAACCATGAAAGACAACTCTCGAACTCTACGGTCCGCATAACTCTTCCGACGAGACTGTGCTGTACGAAGCCTCTCCTGGATCAACTTTGCTCTATCCAGAGCATCCTGGACTAACTCAGTCCCTATCAATCTAACCTCACCAGGCTCAAACCATCCCACGGGGATCTACACCGCCTGCCATACAATGCCTCATACGGGGCCATCTGAATACTCGACTGATAACTGTTGTTGTAGGCAAACTCAGCAAGTGGTAGGAACTCATCCCCCGAACCACCAAAATCAATCACACAAGCTCGCAACATATCCTCCAAGATCTGAATAGTGCGCTCAGACTGTCCGTCTGTCTGGGGGTGAAATGTTGTACTCAACTCAACCCGCGTACCCATCTCTCGCTGAAATGCTCTCCAAAACTGAGAAGTGAACTGAGTGCCCCTGTCGGATATGATAGACATTGGGACTCCATGCAACCGAACAATCTCTCGAATAAAGATCGATGCCAACCGCTCCGATGAGTAGGTAGTACTAACTGGAATGAAGTGAGCTGACTTGGTCAGTCTATCCACAATCACCCATATAGAATCAAACTTCCTCACCGTCCGAGGGAGTCCAGTAACAAAGTCCATAGTGATCCTCTCCCATTTCCACTCAGGAATAACAATGCGCTGAAATACGCCACCGGGCCTCTGATGCTCGTACTTAACCTGCTGACAGTTGAGGCACCGTGCTACATGTCCGACAATGTCCATTTTCATCTTTCTCCACCAATAGTGATGTTTCAAATCTTGATACATCTTCGCGGCTCCTGGATGGATAGAATACCGCGAGCTATGGGCCTCCTCCAGAATCAACTCACGAAGGCCATCAACATTGGGCACACATATCCGGGCATGCATCCTCAATACGCCGTCACTATCAATGGTGACATCTCTAGCATCATCATGCTGAACTCTGTCCCTAAGGACAGCCAAATGTGGATCATCATACCGGCGCTCACGAATACGATCATATAGAGATGACCGAGATACAACACAAGCCAATACCCTGCTGGGCTCCGAAATATCTAACCTCACTAGCCGATTGGCTAGCACCTGAACATCATAAGCAAATGGTCTCTCCTCAGCTGGAATATATGCCAAGCTCCCCATACTGACCGCCTTCCGGCTCAAAGCATCGGCCACCACATTGGCCTTCCCGGATGATATAATATAGTAATGTCATAATCCTTCAGCAACTCTAGCCATCTCCGCTGTCTCAAATTAAGGTCTTTCTGTTTGAACAAGTGCTGGAGACTACGATGGTCGGTATACACCTCACAAGACACACCGTACAAATAGTGCCTCCAAATCTTCAAGGCATGAACAATGGCGGCTAGCTCCAAGTCATGAACAGGATAGTTCTTCTCATGCGGCTTCAACTGCCGAGAAGCATAAGCAATTACCTTTCCTTCCCGCATCAACACACAACCTATCCCCACTCTCGAGGCATCACAATAAACGGTATATGAACCTGAAGCTGATGGCAATACTAACACTGGAGCTGTGGTCAAAGCTGTCTTGAGCTTCTGAAAGCTCTCCTCGCACTCATCCGACCACACGAATGGTGCACCCTTCTGGGTCAATTTAGTCAATGAAGAAGCAATGGATGAAAATCCCTGAACAAACCGGCGATAATACCCCGCCAAGCCAAGAAAACTCCTGATCTCTGTAGCTGAGGACGGTCTAGGCCAACTCCGCACCGCCTCTATCTTTTTCTGATCAACCTGAATACCATCACGAGACACCACATGTCCCAGAAATGCTACGGACTCGAGCCAAAACTCGCACTTGGAGAATTTAGCATATAGCTTCTTCTCTCTCAATCTCTGTAACACAATACTCAAATGCTGAGCATGCTCCTCCCGACTACGGGAGTAGACTAGAATGTCATCAATGAACACAATCACAAATGAATCCAAATAAGGCCTGAACACACTGTTCATCAGATGCATAAATGCTGCTGGGGCGTTGGTCAACCCAAAAGACATCACAAGAAACTCATAGTGACCATATCGGGTCCTGAATGCAGTCTTCATAATATCCGAGTCCCCGATCTTCAGCTGATGATAGCCCGAACGAAGATCGATCTTAGAAAACACCCTCGCACCCTGTAACTGATCAAACAAATCATCTATGCGCGGTAGAGGGTACTTGTTCTTCACCGTCACTTTGTTCAATTGCCTATAATCAATACACATTCGCATGGAACCATCTTTCTTTTTAACAAATAATACCGGCGCACCCCACGGTGACACACTAGGACGGATAAAACCCTTATCCAGAAGTTCTTGAAGCTGCTCTTTCAGTTCTTTCAACTCAGCTGGTGCCATCCGATAAGGAGGAATGGATATGGGCTGAGTGCCCGGCACCAAGTCAATGCCAAAATCAATATCCCTGTCCGGCGGCATGCCCGGCAGGTCTGAGGGGAATACATCTGGAAAGTCCCTCACAACAGGTACATAATCAATGCTAGGAGACTCAGCTCCCACATCTCTCACAAAAGCTAAGTACGATAAACACCCTTTTTCAACCATCTTCTGAGCTTTCAAGAATGAAATAACACGGCTAGGGACGAAATCGGTCGAACCCCGCCACTCAATCTAAGAAATACCAGGAATGGCCAACGTAATTGTCTTAGCATGACAGTCCAATATAGCATGGTACGGAGACAACCAGTCCATACCCAATATAACATCAAAGTCCACCATCCCCAACAATAACAAATCTGCCTGGGTCTCCAGACCCCTAATAGATATAACACAGGATCTATGGACATGATCCACAACGATCGTATCACCCACGGGGGTGGATACATGAACAGGTAAATCAAGACTACCACGAGTTGCACCCAAATGATGTGCAAAGTAAGAGGACACGTAAGAATATGTGGACCCTGGATCAAATAGAACAGAGGCATCTCTGTGACAGACAGAAATGATACCTGTAATCACAGCATCGGAGGAAACCGCATCACGCCTGTCAGGAAGTGAATAGAACCGTGCCTGGCCTCCACCAGATCTCTCCTCGCCCCTGGGGCGACCACGAGAAGACTGACCTCCACCTCTACTAGACTGAGATGGTGCTGAAGAGGAGGGCTGATCCCTCTGCTGAGTCCCGCCCCTACGTAGTCGAGGGCAATGTCTCCTCATGTGGCCAAACTCACCACACTCATAACATGCACCTGGTGTTGGAGAAGTAGGTGCTGCACTCTGGGCTGGGAGGGCAATAAGTGATGACTGACCCTGCTGAAACCCCTGTCGACCACGACCATAAGAACCTCCGCTCTGCTCTGGGCGGCCTGAATGAGGAGGTCTAGAGGAGCGACCTCTACTCTGCTGGGAATGCCCTCTAGATGGAGCACCACTGAAACTGCCCGAACTACGAGGCCTCTTGGCCTCCCGCTCCTCTCTCTCTCGGCGACGATCCGCCTCAATGGAGCGTGCCATATCAGCAACCTGCTCAAACGATGATGACAGAACTCGCTCGCTGGTCATAAGAATACGGATAGAGTAGTTGAGGCCATCAATGAACCTCCTGATCCTCTCCCTATCAGTGGGGATCATCCATGTGGCATGCCTAGCCAACCGAGTGAATCTAAGCTCATACTGGGTCACAGACATGTCGCCCTGAATCAACCACTCGAACTGGCGACGTAGCTCCTCGCGACGAGACTGAGGTACATATTTCTCTAGAAAGAGAGTAGAGAACTGCTGCCATGTGAGAGGTGTTGCTCTTGCAAGCCTACGCCTCTCAAACTCCTCCCACCAATCAAATGCGGGACCGGTGAACTGAAATGTAGTAAATGAAACTCCGCTGGACTCAAGAATACCAGCCGTACGCAGCATCTTCTGACACTTATCCAAGAAACCCCGGGCATCCTCGCCCTCAACGCCACTGAAATGGGGTGGCTGAAGTCTACCAAATCTCTCAAGACGACGCTGCTCGTCATCGGGCATAACCTGAACCATATGCTCTGGAGCTAGAGCTGGTGCAGCTGGAGGAATAACCGGTGCAACCACCTGAGCGGGGACCGCCTCTGGCGTCTGAAGTCCCTGAACAACCGGGTCAGGTGTGCGAGCTGTAGGGGTCTGCCGACCACCCCCTGACTGAGATGTCGCTACAGTAGCGGTAGCCGAAACTACCTGAGCCAAACCGGAACACACTGATAATATCTGAGCAAGAGTCTCCTGAAGACCAGGAATAGCAATAGATATAGTTTGGCCCTGAACTGGGGCTGCTGGAGCATCAACCACTGGGGGCTGCTCCTGAACTAGCACAACAGGTGGGTCAGCTGGCACTGCCTCGACCGCCCTACCTCTAACTCTAGCACGACCGCGCCCACGGCCTCTAACAGGTGGCAATGGAGGTCGTCCACCTCGTCCTGATGCTCGCGTTCTCGCCATCTGCGAGAGAATAGAATATAGAAGTTCAGTTCTCAGGACAACAAGATCGCACGACAGAGTTCAAGAAAAGTGAAGTTTTCCTAAAGGTTCGCAGCCTCCCGAGGATAAGTACGGGCGTCCCCGTACCGATCCACAAGACTCTACTAACCGGCTCAAGACTCATGAGGCCTAGTAAACCTAGGCTCTGATATATTTTGTCACGACCCCAAATCTGGTCGTGATGGCGCCAACACATTGCTAAGCCAGCCCGACCAATCAATATAAACAACGGAGCTAGAAGCTCTCTTTAGCCCATTTAAGCATATTAATATATGAAACAATAGTAATACTTATACCAACAGCGGGGGGACCAAGTCCCAAAATATACTAACTCCCATGGACCGAAGGGTCAAGAGTCATGAGCCTCTACCGAACATGAGTGTATAAAGGTTTACAAGATACCAAGTGCGGAAAGAAATGTCAATACAAAATCAAAAGACAGTAGGAAGGAATATCGGGTCCTGCGGACTCTGCAGCTACCTCGAATATCCACAAACGTCGCCTCGCACAGCCACTGGATCACTGCTGAGAGGTACCTGGATCTGCACACAAGGTGCAGGGAGTAAAATGAGTACTGCCAGACTCAGTGGTAATAAACAAGGGTAAGACAGCGCAGATAAGAAATCCGCAATAAAGCACTATGTAAAGCTATAATCGGCTACCCTGTCATAGAATCAATATTCACTGTACCTGTACCAACAAAATACCAATAAATAGCATAACAGCTAGCAGATGTATCTAAATGCAATGCAATGCATGATATGACCGCTACGGCGCGTAGCCCGACTCCAATTTTGGGTACCCGTGCTCACTGTGGGGGTTCAGACTCCGGAAGGGCTCCTACAGCCCAAGCACATCTCATAGAGATATTCCTGCGGCGTGCAGTCCGATCCAACATATATCTCGCTGCGGCGCGCAGCCCGATCCACTACTAGTCAGCTAATATGCAGATACAGCCTCGCATGCTCAAAAATAGTTTTTTTTGAAAACTCTTTTATCATTTTTCAGTTGGAAAACAGTAATATCAAGTTCCAGAGATTGGAATTAGCATAATAACAAAAATAGATGCGGACTAGTAGTAAACTAGCATGTCTATATGATAAGACAATGATAACGATCCTCGCGGGACCTAATAACTGGCTCACGGCCCACATGTATACTCAACCGCCCAAGAAGGGGGTTCCTCGGCTCAAGAGTGGCCATTATCACAATATATATATATATATATATGCAACCATCCGAGAAGGAGGTTCGACGGCTCGAGAATAGCCAATAATACAATATCAACAGGTCGGACTAATATATAGTCTCCAGTTCATGATCGACCCCGCACTCTCAAGAGTGTGCGTGTCTCGCCGCTATACAGCGTCACAAAGTGGTATACCGGGGTTTCGAACCCGCCGGTCATCACCCACATCTATTACTCACCTCAATACAGCGCGACGACTATTCCGCAATGCCCTTGCCACGAGAATCAAGCTCCGCACGCGTAGAATCTGATCCAATACAGTAGAAATACAACAAATTAGGCCAATGGGACTACACCCAATCAATACAACTCAATTTACATCAAAATTCCCAAAGTTGTTAAAACCCGACTTTCGGTACGCTTATCGAAAAATCACGAAAGTCACATATTCGGAACCCTCATCTCAATACGAGTCTAAGCATATCAATTTTACCAAATTCGGACTCCATTTGCCCATTCAAAACCTTGATTTTCTAAAGTTCAAGCCTAGGGCTAAATCCTCCATAAATTACCCCAAATTCCTCCATTTTCATGATATAATTGCATAATATTATCAATACTAATCATAGTTTAAGTCCATAGTTGATTACCCGATGATTTCCCTTGAATTTCTCTTCAAAATCGCCCAAATCGCCTCTAAAGCCGAGACCCAAATGTGTGAAATGTTCTGAAATTTTTCTAACTTCTGATACACTTAACTTACAGCGATTTTCGCTTATGCGGAAAAATTTCCGCTCCTACGAGTCCGTATCCGCGACCAAAGGGTCGCTTCGGCGATTCCAGGCCTAGCCGGCCAATTCCGCTTCTGCGAGAATAGGACCGCTTACGCGCGTCCGCTTCCACGATTAAACCTCCGCTTCTGCGAAGACATCCGCTTCTGCGCACCAGAGTCCGCTCCTGCGGACTCGCCCGGCGGTCAAGTGTCCGCTTCTGCGGACCTTCCCATTTTCTTCTCGTCCGCTTCTACGATCACTGGCTCGTACCAGTGATGCCGCTTCAGCGGAAAATGTTCCGCTTCTGCGATGCCAAGCGCTCTTGCGCTCCTCAGTCCGCTTCTGCGGACTCGCCTCCTCGCCCACATTTTCGCAGGGGCGAAAATGACAGAACCAGAACTCTTCAACCTGCAATTTCCATGATTTTCTTCCGTTTAACCATCCGAAAATACCCCGAGGCCCCCGGGACCTCATCCAAACACATCAACACATCTTAACACCTTATTCGAACTTGCTCCAATCCTCAAAACACGTCTAATAACACCAAAACCCATAATTCACATCAAATTCAAGCCTAAATTCCTTAAAACATTCCGAATTACACATTCAATCAAAAACCCGACCAAACGACGTCCGAATGACCTGAAATTTTGCAGGCACATCCAAAATCACCTAACGGAGCTACTGCAACTGTCGAAATTCCATTCCGACCCCCGGATCAAAATCTCACCTACCGTTCGGATTTCGCCAAAATTCAACCTTAGCCAATTCAAGCCTATTTCTACACCGGGCCTCCAAATTCAATTCCGATCGCTCCCTTAAGTCACAAATCACCTCCCGGAACTAACCGAATCATCAGAATCCGATTCCGAGCCCTCTAAC
The DNA here is from genome assembly GCA_032618575.1 of Nicotiana noctiflora. NCBI lineage: Eukaryota > Viridiplantae > Streptophyta > Magnoliopsida > Solanales > Solanaceae > Nicotiana > Nicotiana noctiflora. Next base: position 194,403 of record JASVEL010012289.1, on the reverse strand, counting down.
CAAATAGTCAACTCCGGGTTGACTTTCTTTATTCAAGTTTCCTTCACAAAGGCTATATGCCTCATTTCCAATCCCAATCACTCCTAACTCACCCGATAGACTCTAACACTGATATAAAACCATAAAACATGTATTTACAACATAACGGGGTGGTAATTCTCGTGATGACGGGCCGGGTCCTCACAATATTACTAAATGTTAACTTGAAAGTTAACACTATATTATACTTCCCTTATTCTCCAGGTGGGTGCATGCTTGCTGCATTTGAAAAGATATTCCATTGTTCTTCAGGTGGGCGCCTATTTACTGAAATTGAAATGTATTTCCTTGTTCTTCGGGTGGGCGCCTGCTTATTGAAATTGAAATGTATTCCCTTGTTCTTCAGGTGGGCGCCTGCTTACTAAAATTAAAATGTATTTCCTTGTTCTTCATGTGGGCTCCTGCTTACTAAAATTGAAATGTATTCCCTTGTTCTTCAGGTGGGCGCCTGCTTACTGAAATTGAAATGTATTCCCTTGTTCTTCAGGTGGGCGCATGTTTACTGAAATTGAAATGTATTCCCTTGTTCTTCAGGTGGGCGCATGCTTACTGAAATTGAAATGTATTCCCTTATTCTTCAGGTGGGCACCTTCTTACTGAAATTAAAATGTATTTCCTTGTTTTTCAGGTGGGCTCCTGCTTACTAAAATTGAAATGTATTCCCTTGTTCTTCAGGTGGATGCCTGCTTAGTGAAATTGAAATGTATTCCCTTGTTCTTCGGGTGGGCGCCTGCTTACAACAAACTAACAAACAAAGAAAAAATATTTGTCCCAATTTGATAACTGGATATTCATATTTACAAATTGAAAGCTAAAATTATACCTCCCTTGTTCTTCAGGTGGGTGCCTGCTTGCTGCATTTGAAAAGATATTCCCTTGTTCTTCAGGTGGGCGTCTACTTACTGAAATTGAAATGTATTCCCTTGTTCTTCAGGTGGGCGCCTGCTTACTAAAATTGAAATGTATTCCGTTGTTCTTCAGGTGGGCGCCTGCTTACTAAAATTGAAATGTATTCCCTTGTTCTTCAGGTGGGGCTTCTGCTTACTAAAATTAAATGTATTCCCTTATTCTTCAGGCGGGTGCTTGCTTACTAAAATTGAAATGTATTCCCTTGTTCTTCAGGTGGGCGCCTGCTTACAACAAACAAACAAACAAACAAAGAAAAAATTTCTGCCCCAGTTTGATAACTAGGTATGGCATATTCATATGTACAAATTGAAAGCTAAAATTATACTTCCCTTGTTTTTGCCTGACTGCTGAATTTGAAATGAATTCCTTTGAATATTGTTGCTTTCCTTTAAAACTTGAATTGTCCTCCCTTGTTTTCTGGGTGGGTGCCTGATTGCCGAAAACTTTCTGTGTTCCCTCGTTATCCACATTGGTCACATTCACTTTGAAGTGATTAGTAAGAATTTGAATCTTTTGTCCCTGTTCTAATCAAAGAACCATTTGTTAGTATAAATGGTGGTTAGCTGTTGGCATTTTTGTTGGCCATGCTCCCACTTCTGAACTTGCTCCGACTTGCTTCTTTGAACTTGTTGTGTCTTGCTATGATTTCCTAGCTAACTTTTAAACTTTCTGATCTTGATGACCCGACTGTTTTCTTCATGTTACTGACTTTGTGTTTCTTTTCCCATTTTCTTGTGAACTTTTGCTTCTTTATCCAATCATCTAATAACCCCTTTTGATGAGATTTACATTGTTCCTTCATGTTTCACTGTCCTTTAATAAATCCTGATCTCATTATGCCATATAACTGGGAAGCTGGTAGTTAGCTTTGACTAAAATGGTCTTATAGACAGATTTCAAGAAAAATGAAATGCAATGACCTCGAAGTTTTGAGGATAGAAGACTCTGAAAAGAGTATGAGGATAGAACTTATCTGAGTGGGGAGGCTGATTTATTGATCATGCCATGCATTTTGGATCAACTAGCCTAGTCTGTCCAACCAACTGACTCTCAATTGCCACATTTGCCATTTCATATTTCACAACCCGATCTTCAATAATACCCCAAATCTTACTTGTTTTGCCACTTTTCAACCATAAACTTCTTTTATTTGCACATTCTAAAAACTCACTTTTCGCCTTACGGTACTCGTGAGGGTTTTCATCAATAAGACTCTCTTATTTTCATATATCTCAACTCACATCACCTTACAGTTACCGTGAGGGTTTTCACCAATAATAATCTCTCATTTTCATTTCCCTCAACTCACATCGCCTTACGGTGCCTGTGAGGGTTTTCACCAATAAGACTGTCTCATTTTCAGTCTTTTATCTTCTGGTACTAGAGTGTTATCCACAATATGATTCACCTACCTGCTTGTATTGCCATTTCTTAAAATTGATCAGAAGGTCTTTCTTTGGACTGTAATGTGGCTTTTGGATAGGTTTAGAAAGAAGGGTATACAGGCTCAACATATTTCAACATATGCTCAAAATGTTACAACTTTCGGAATCATATCTTCCACAACAAACATAACTTCTGCCCCAGTTCCATTATTTAGGGATTCTTGGACTTTTCTTCTGTCATGACTGAACCTCAGTGAGGTTGTATACGTACCCTTTTGGGATCAAGTCAAACGTAGTTCAGATCATAAAAATCGATTCATTGTTGTGATGCTTCCTTCCTCCCATTCTTTTTCTTTACATTCTTTTCTTTCTTTTCTTTTTCTTTTTCTTTTTCCTTTTTTTTTCCTTTCTTCACTTGATTTCCCTGTTCAATCCTTGATTTTGTTATTGATTCTGAAAGAGGGATATGAAAGAAAATATAATAAGGCGCAAATGGGTAGCAATGGATAAAGTGTTTGGATAGCGAAACAAAATGCCTTCATCATTTGAATCTCAAAATATGACAAATACAATCAGATACATAAAGATAAAGAAATCATACATAATATCTCTTGACTGTGTCGGAATTGATAGCCATTTCTACATATTTTCCTTCCACGTCTGTTAGATATAATGCTTCGTTGACAATACTCGTGATACAACAAACGACCCCTACCAATTGGGAGCGAACTTTCCTTTTACTTCTGCCCAATGAGGTAGGATACGCCTCAATACCAACTGTCCAACTTCAAATTTCCGTGGACGTACTTTCTTATTATAAGCTCTGTCCATTATTTGTTGATACAATTGCCCATGACATACTACTCCCAATCTCTTTTCATCAATCAAGCTCAATTGTTCCAGCCGAGCTTTGACCCATTCCTCATCATCAATTTCTGCCTCCGCAATAATTCGAAGGGAGGGTATTTCAACTTCTGTAGGTATCATTGCCTCCGTGACATACACCAATGAATAAGGAGTTGCACCTACCGAAGTGCAAACGGTAGTGTGATATCCTAGCAATGCAAATGGTATTTTCTCATGCCACTGCCTCGATCCTTCCACCATTTTCCGAAGAATTTTCTTATTGTTCTTATTGGCTGCTTCAACTGCTCCATTCGCCTTGGGGCAATATGGTATGGAATTGTGGTGTGTAATTTTAAACTTCTGACATATCTTCACCATCAAATGACTGTTAATATTGGCACCATTATCTATAATAATCACCTTCGGAATTCCGAACCAACAAATGATGTTTGCATGCACAAAATCAACCACCACTTTCTTGGTTACCGACTTGAATGTCTTTGCCTCAACCCATTTAGTAAAGTAATTGATGGCGACCACAATAAAGCTGTACCTATTAGATGCAGCTGGCTCAATAGGCCTAATGACATCCATACCCCAAGCAACAAATGGCCATGGTGCCGAAATTGTATGCAACTCGTATGGTGGAGAATGGATCAGATCTCCATGTACCTAGCATTGATGACATTTGCACACAAAACTGATACATTCCCGTTCCATAGTAAGCCAGTAATATCCTGCTCTGAGAATTTTCTTTGCTAGCACATACCCACTTATATGCGGTCCACAGACTCCCGCATGTACTTCGGCCATAATCATTATAGCTTACTTTGCATCCATGCACCTTAACAAACCAAGATCCAGGGTTTTTTTGTACAAAACCCCTCAGTTAAAGAAAAATCCACTTGTCAAACGTCTGATAGCTCTCTTTTGATCTCCTGTGGCCTGTGCCGGATACACCCTCATTATGAGGTACTCTTTAATATCATGGAACTACAGCTCACCATTAAGTTCCTCTTCTACTGTATTGCAATAAGCATGTTGATCTCGGACCTAAATTTGCAATGTATCCACATAAGCCTTCTCTGGATGATGTAACATTGATAGCAGAGTGGCCAAAGCATCGACAACTTCATTATGGATTCTCGTGATGTGCTTGAATTCTATGGACTGAAATCGCTGACATAGTTCATGCAGACACTGCCGGTATGGTATGAGTTTTAAATCCCGTGTTTCCCATTCTCCTTGAATTTGATGTACCAAGAGATCCGAGTCACCCATGATCAAAATCTATTGGACATCCATATCTATAGCCATTCTTAACCCCAAAATACATGCTTCATACTCAGCCATATTGTTGGTGCAAAAGAAACAGAGCTGAGCTGTGACAGGATAATGTTGTCCCGTCTCTGAAATAAGTACTTTTACTATTTCGACGCCTTTGTTGTTAGCAGCCTCATCAAAGAATAGCTTCCAGCTAGGCTTTTCGTTTTGTTCCAACTCATCAATGTACATTGCTTCCTCATCAGGAAAATATGTTTTCAATGGTTCATATTTATCATCAACTGGATTCTCTGCTAGTTGATCGACGAATGCTTGTGCTTTCATCGTAGTGCGGGTTCCATAAACAATATCAAATTCTGTGAGCAGGATTTGCCATTTAGTAAGCCTCCCCGTGGGCATGGGCTTTTGAGTGATGTACTTCAACGGATCCAGCCGGGAAATGAGATAAGTGGTATAAGCTGACAAATAATGTTTCAACTTCTGTGCCACCCAAGTCAAAGCACAACATGTCCACTCCAATTGAGTGTATTTTACCTCATAAAATATGAATTTCTTGCTGAGGTAATAAATTGCCTGCTCTTTCTTCCCTGTCTCATATTGCTGCCCAGTACACAGCCGAAAAAATTATCCAATATCGTCAAATAAAAGATCAGAGGTCCTCCTGGCTCTCGTGGAACCAATACATGTGGATTGGCCAAATACTCTTTGGTTCTGTCAAATGCGGCCTGACATTCATCTGTCCATTTAACTGCAACATCTTTCTTCAACAATTTAAAGATAAGCTCACAAGTTGACGTAAGTTGAGCAATGAACCTGCTGATGTAATTCAACCTACCAAGCAAACACATCACATCTTTCTTGCTCTTTGGTGGAGGTAATTCCTGAATGGCTTTGATTTTAGATGGGTCCAATTCAATACCATTTCGACTTACCATAAACCCCAACAACTTCCCTGATGGCACTCCAAAAGCGGATTTTACTGGATTGAGTTTGAGATTGTACCTGCGAAGCCTTTGGAAAAACTTTCTCAAGTCTTTAACATGATCACACTGCTTTCTGGACTTGATGATTACATCATCCACATAGACTTCAATATCCCGATGTATCATATCATGAAACATGGTGGTCATTGCCCTCATATATGTTGCTCCTGCATTTTTCAGTCCAAACGGCATCACCCTGTAACAGTATGTTCCCCAAGGTATAATGAATGCCGTCTTTTCAACATCTTCCTCATCCATCAGAATCTGGTGGTAACCCACATAGCAATCCACAAAAGAGTCGATCTCATGTTTGGAATAATTGTCAATCAGTATGTGGATGTTTGGCAATGGAAAATTGTCTTTTGGACTTGCCTTGTTAAGATCTCGATAATCAATGCACACCCTGGTCTTTCCATCTTTCTTTGGCACATGCATAAAATTGGCTAACCATGTGGGATATTTGGTAAATCATATAACTTTCGCCTCAAACTGCTTATTTACTTCCTCTTTGATTTTCACACTGATGTATGTCTTAAATTTTCTCAACTTCTGCTTGACTGGTGGGCATTCTGAGTAAGTGGGCAATTTGTGGATGTCACGACCCAAACCCCGGTCGTGATGGCGCCCAACACATTGCTAGGCAAGCCCGACCATCTTATCTAATTAAACCAGCCAAGTATAATTAATACTGATTAATCGACATGATTAGCCTATTTTCATAACAAATTAAGAAGTGTATAAATGAAATACAAGAACACAGTCCCAACCAAATCGTGGTGTCACAAGTCTGAGCCTCTACAAATGAGATCTACTACACAATCAAGTCTAGGCAGAATGGAGACAACTGAATGATACAAAGAAAGAGATCAAGTACTGCGAACGTCGGCAGCTACCTCGAAGTCTCCACAGAATGGGGATAATAAAGCAGTTGCGATAGCTCAACTGCCCTCCTGAACCTGTATATCTGCACAAAAAGTGCAGGGGAGTGGGGTGAGTATATTTCAACTCGGTGAGTAACAATAATAAATAATAACTGAAAGTAAGAACTCCTGTGCTATCACTTAGCGGTTCTAAGGCAATCTTCACAAGTACGTCATCACTATAGTAGTACTTTAACCTCCAATCTACGTTTATCTCTACAAGATCTCCACACTGAACAAACCCTCGCTCGTACCCCTACGGTGTACGGCCATCTCAACGTATAAAGGCACATACTTATGTCTATAATGTATAAGTATCTAAGTAAATAGTAGGATATGATTAAGTATAATGCTGCGGCGTGCAGCCCGCTCCAATACATATACTGCTGCGGCGCGCAGCCCGCTCCATTTAACGTCGACGGCGCTCACTGGGGGTGTATACGGACTTCGGAGGGGCTCCCTAGGCCCAAGCGCTATGGTGCTATGGCGTGCAGCCAGGTCCACCATATATCACTGCGGCGTGCAGTCCGATCCAACATATATACTGCTGCGGCGTGCAGCCCGATCCCATAATATACCAGCGCTCACTGGAATGTGTGCAGGACTCAGACTCCGAAGGGGCTCCTACAGCCCAAGCGCAATAATACTGCGGCGTGCAGTCCGTCCCACATGTATATTACATGTATATCACATGTATATTACTGCGGCGTGCAGTCCGATCCAATATAGGTATCTATATACATAATACCTCGTAATGGGTCCTCGACCCTATCCCAGTCAGTATGCACTTGGCCTCTCAGGCCCAATATAATATATCACAATGGGTCCTTGACCCTGTCTCCTCTCAATCGGTATAAACTTGGCCCTTCGGGCCCACTCAGCTATCACAGTGGGTCCTGGACCCTGTCTCAGTCAATATAGACTTGGCCTTTCAGGCCCACTCGGCTAGAACAGGGAATTCCACCCTAGATAATCTCTCTCAATGTACACATCTAGTACGGGCTCATATTATGCTATACAGCTAGAGCTATGGCTGAGTGTATATTTCCAACACGATATAAAGGTCACCTAGCTCTATAGGTTCCCTAATGCTCTACAGATCGGCACAAGGCCCCACACATGGCTATTAGCCCAATGGTACAGTTATAACCTCATTAACAGTCGTACAACACAGTATTCTATTAGCCGGGAAGGACTTAGTCCGAACCCCCTATCACAATGTCACCACGCCCGTCATAGAACGCGTGTCTCATCTCAATATAGCACTGTAAAGTGCTAGTACGGGGTTTCAAACCCTCAGTACATTATTTACTACCACCACTCACCTCGAACCGGTAGAAACTTCAATCCGCCTTACGCTTGCCTCGCAATTCAATCTCCTCGGATGTCAACTCTGCTCAAAATCATAGAAAATGCATCAATATACGCTAATTTCACGAAATTCATTCGAAATAACCCAATTTATATCAAAACCCACAAGTTGTCAAAACCCGACTTTTGGTACACTTGTCGAAAAATTACAAAAATTACATATTCGGAATCCTCATCTCGATACGAGTCTAGGCATATAAAATTTACCAAATTCGGACTCCATTTGCCCATTCAAAACCTTGATTTTCCAAAATCCAAGACTAGGGCTAAATCCTCCATAATTACCCCAAATTCCTCCATTTTCATGATATAATTGCATGATATTATCAATACTAATCATAATATGAGTTCATAGTTGATTACCTGATGATTTCCCTTGATTTCCTCCTCAAAATCGCCCAAAATCGCCCTTAAGCCGAGACCCCCAAATGTTAAAATGTTTCTGAAATTTTCTAACTTCTGATACACTTACTTACAGCCATTTTCGCTTCTGCGAGCAAAGGGCCGCTTAAGCGCGCCCGCTTCTGCGAAGAAACTTCCGCTTCTGCGGAAACATCCGCCTCTGCGCACCATTGTCCGCTTCTGCGGTCTCGCCCAAGCGGTCGAATGTCCGCTTCTGCGGACCATGCCCATTTTCTCCCCTTCGCTTCTGCGATCACTGGCTCGCACCAGCGATGCCGCTTCAGCGGAATGACTACCGCTTCTGCGTAACCAGCCGCTCCTGCGCACCTCGTCCGCTTCTGCGGACTCGCTCATGCGTCCAATATTCCGCAGGAGCGGAAACAACAGAAGCAGGATCCCAACCTGCAATTTTTCCACAATTTTCTCCCGTTTAACCATCCGAAAACACCCCGAGGCCCCGGGACCTCATCCAAACATACCAACACATCTTAATACCTTATTCGAACTTGCTCCAATCCTCAAAACACGTCTAACAACATCAAAACTCATAATTCGCATCGAATTCAAGCCTAAATTCCTTAAAACATTCCAAATTACACATTCGATCAAAAACCCGACCAAACGACGTCCGAATGACCTGAAATTTTGCAGGCACATCCAAAATCACCTAACGAAGCTACTGCAACCTGTCGGAACTCCATTCCGACCCCCGGATCTAAATCTCACCTATCGTCCGGATTTCGCCAAAATTCAACCTTAGCCAATTCAAGCCTATTTCTACACCGGGCCTCCAAATTCAATTCCGATCGCTCCCCTAAGTCACAAATCACCTCCCGGAACTAACCGAATCATCCGAATCCGATTCCGAGTCATCTAACTAAATAGTCAACGTCCAATTGACTTTTCCCAACTATTCCTTCTTCTAAGAGACTTTTTGTCTCAATTTCAATCAAACTCAACCCGGATTGACTCAAACTCACCCAACATGCATATTACAACATCAACAAGCATATATAGGGGGTATCGGGGTGATAAATCACATGATGACGGGCCGGGTCATCACATTCTCCCCAACTTAAGCAAACGCTCGTCCTCGAGCGGACCAAGAGGTCTACTGGAAGTGACCCAATAGCAGAATGACCTTACCAAGCATATATTCGGGGAGATACCACTTCACCCTATCTTTCATAAGTCCGATAACATAGTATAACTGAATTTCCACAGTCTAACTGAACCATAAACCACATTGCACTTTCCGAAATCATATACCAGTCTGAATCCCACATCTATACTCGGAGTACACACGATCCAACTGTAATAGCCAACTCACCACTCCGGGTGAGATCACATGATGTATCAAACAACACGATCACTCGATACGATAGTCTCTAATCACGACAACTGGCCACAATAACCAAATACTAGCAGAAAGAACCTTTCTCATTAGATAGAGTCTTATTCCAACACCTTCATATCCTGCCCACTGCAACTGAAGCACGCGATATACCGAACCCATCTCTCGGGTCAACCATTCGTGAATCTATTTCCCTTTTAAAATTGATACCACAATAAGTTTCGGAGCCAAACCTCGATATTACCTTTCTAACGAGCTGAAATCATATATGCTCGCTCTCATTAATGACTCGAATGATCATTTCGGTTATAACACACCACACTGGTGACATGATACCTCAGCATCGGCCTAGGCCACAACGAGCACAACACAGGCTCCAATAAGAACGATCTGAACACACTCGAATCATGACAACCGACTCGCACAAAGAGCCATAATTCAAATTCTTCCATACCATCACAACACATAACTGAGATTCTCGTCTCACATCATAGAATTAGAGTACCTGAATCCTCCTCGAAAGGTCATAACATCACGTGGCCTTGCAACAACTCATGATTCTATCCAAACACTATTACTCATGGAGCACCTCAAGTCGCAATGCTCAAAACGGTCAGCCACACACATATTTAGGTCTGAACTCAAGCAATCAATCACACGCGGTGATACATTTAGTATATGCTATCGAATCATGAATGGACACAACCGATGTGCTATTCCCCGAGCGATACCCAATACGGACTATTCCTCAGAAGAGAGGAAGTATTGTATACAAGGTACATATAGGAAGCTATATTTCCCACATCACACCGTTGCGGCGCGCAACCCATTCCAATAGCATACCTGTGGCGGCGTGCCACCCGATCCAGATACCATACATGTGGCGGCGTGCCACCCGATCCATATACTATACATGTGGCGGCGTGCCACCCGATCCACGCATAAATTTAGCAAAAGGGAATGCACATCGACTCAAGTTGCTCATTGCAACAAACATGTGTATATAGCCTCGAGCTCGGTCACATGAAACTCATCCGACAAAGTTCCTCAATACCGGAACCGAATCAATGGTAGATACCTCTACACTGACATCCACCACGAAGGCCCAACTGACAATGAAATACCTACCAGCCGTCCACTGGCCCTAGGGTACATCCACCCTGCTGGAGCATGATCTGATGCGCTCTGCCATGCAGTTTGCGACATGTTTCTGACATAGTCCATATCACATTAGTCTAGACAGTCTGACTTATGACAACCAACCTGCAATCATATATCATTATTCAAATTCGTCATATCAAGTGACGAGATAGCCACTAGGGCTTCCAATTTCCGATAACCGCTACACCATGCCGATACACACGATATACCACCGCTGCGTAGGCGGGTTACGAGAACTTCTAGTCTCCAACACATACATAACACAGGAATCACTATGCCTGATTCCGTACTTCACCGTATGATTACATAACGCACCTCAAGCGTCCATTCATACCACGAAAGCCATTCATAAATTTCACTATGTCATCAACGACTCAATTATTACAGTCGATCCAACAAGAAAATACCACCATACCACTAGATATTATCAATTTACATTACATTGTCCATTTGCGCCATATACCCTGCCAAATTACTAGAATAGCAGTACCATTTTCTTAAATAATCAGAAAGATCGAATCTTAAATCACGTGCAGCTATCCGCGCTGCTCAATAATTTTTATTGACTTCCCATATATTATGAACTGATCTCAAAATCTTGAATATGCCATTATCAACTTTCCATAACACATCGCGTATACCATATCACACTAAGACAACATGGAAATTCATATCCCTTTCCTCCGCTGCAAACATCGGCGCACTCAACTCGTTAAGGGCTTTCATGATCCCATATAGAGAAAACTCATTACACATTCCCAGCCTTGCATACCAACAGGAAAAATACACTCATTTTCAAACCACGGTATAACACATCGCAAACTCTTTCTCCCAATTACATTGCGTAAATTAAACCGCCAGGACTCAGTCCTTATACCCATATCAAGTTACACAACTGCCAGCACTCAAAAGCTTTGCTGCACAATATCTGCAAGACTCATCACTTCAAACACATACCATGAATTAATCGTATTCCTTATCATACCGCTTCAGTTTATTAACAAGTTGTTCCATTTACCTAGTTTCCTTTCTGATTCATCTCTAATTTCATATCAGTCTTTACTGTAGTACGACAATGCCTCAACCCTTTTTACCACACAAGACTCGTACACAAGACCACACTATCTACAACCCATAGACCACTGAATACTCTCTCAGTGTTCCCAGAAGTACCACGTTCTACCACACTTTATTTTGATGAACTTCCCGCAATTTTTAAATTGTTATCATTACTTCCCAATACGGATACGTAGAATCTCATCCTTCACATGATATAACACAAGCCTTGATCTTCTCTAACGAAACCGCCATATTTAGCTACATACACAAATCTTAAGGCACCTGACTGTTACAAGCAAAATCTTGAACACTGCAAAACCATTCTCGGGCATCATTCACCCTTATTCAGCTGTAATTCAACTGTCCCATTGAGTAGAACCACTCGTGTTTTGTTAGAACTCTGACATTGCAGAACATGATTACTTACAGATACAATGAGCCATTTTTCCTTTCTATACACCGAACATTCCTTACCAACAGTAGTTCAAAACATCCTAGTATTTCTTCACATCTACGAAGCACCATAACCTTGTCAGAATTTTCCCAACATACTTAAAGATAGTGCCCACATAGCACACAACCGTGCAATTAGTTATTTAATAGCAACCTCCCCAACTTGGCTCGAAGCCATTCATCAAAGCACTTTTAACCACTCATATCATTATTATTCAAGTGATGCCAAAATGTTACAATGAGATTAAACTCAAGTCATTTACAAGCCTTGACAGAGACTCGAATCATCAGAGACCTTAACCCTTCTGCAATTCTTGCATTTATACACACACCACCAATAAGCCCACTCTCTTTAGGTGACAGAAATCTTTCTAAGTCCCAAATTTTCCAAAAATTTCGGCAGAGTTTCCTTTGTAATTTGGCCTATCCACCTGCCAGAGAATCACCAAAATCATCCTAACAATACATCCGCAACTCGACAAGACATCACAATGTATATCAACAACATAAATCTCAATACTACACAATTATATCATCAGCATTAGTACATGAGCATGCGCTGCACCTGCTCAAATCATAACACATATACCTTTCACAATGATACACCTAGCACAATCAATTCAGTTTTCTTGAGTTTGAACTCATACTACCACACGTAGTGCACTTTACATTTCCGCTAAGAGGCAATGAACATATTTCTCACACCCATAGCTAGTGCTACATATCAAATCACAATAAGAACCGAATACCTTACAGCTCTCCCATTATTATACTGCCATTTTCATAATTAAGATCAATACCGATCGTATGAACTTCATAATACCGACTCGCGAATTTAGCACCTTGGTGCTCAAGCCATAGACAAGGATTTGCCCTCAAGTCCTCCAGACAGGCCCAACATGAACTCATAGAGATTATATCTCGTACCTCGATTGGGGAATCATAAGTCATCAAGGCAAATTATCACTAAGCACTCGAGTGCGCGCATCAATGTGCGGGAGGAATTTCAAGAATTACATCTCAAGCTGAATAAAACACGCACGATGAGAATTCCAAGAATTTGAAACTTTCCTAAAGGTTTGCAGCCTCCCGAGGATAAATACAAATGTCTCCATACCGATCCACGGCACTCTACTAAACCTGCTTATGACTCGTGAGAACTATGTAACCTAGGCTACGATACCAACTTGTCACGACCCAAACCCCGCTCCGGTCGTGATGGCATCTCTCGTGAAGACAAGCCCGACCATCTTATCTAATTAAACCAGCCAAGTATAATTAATACTGATTAATCGACATGATTAGCCTATTTTCATAACAAATTAAGAAGTGTATAAATGAAATACAAGAACACAGTCCCAACCAAATCGTGGTGTCACAAGTCTGAGCCTCTACAAATGAGATCTCCTATACAAACAAGTCTAGGCAGAATGAAGACAACAAAATAATAAAGAGGGAGAAAACAGGTCCTGCGGACGTTGAAAGCTACCTCGAAGTCTCCACGAGATAGTAATGAATAAGCAGCACGTGACAGCTCAACTGCTCTCTAGCACCTGTGAATCTGCACAAAAAGTGTAGGGAGTGGGGTGAGTATATTTCAACTCAGTGACTAACAATAATAAATAATAACTGAAAGTAAGAACTCCTGTGCTATCACTTAGCGGTTCTAAGGCAATCTTCACAAGTACGTCATCACTATAGTAGTACTTTAACCTCCAATCTACGTTTATCTCTACAAGATCTCCACACTGAACAAACCCTCGCTCGTACCCCTACGGTGTACGGCCATCTCAACGTATAAAGGCACATACTTATGTCTATAATGTATAAGTATCTAAGTAAATAGTAGGATATGATTAAGTATAATGCTGCGGCGTGCAGCCCGCTCCAATACATATACTGCTGCGGCGCGCAGCCCGCTCCATTTAACGTCGACGGCGCTCACTGGGGGTGTATACAGACTTCGGAGGGGCTCCCTAGGCCCAAGCGCTATGGTGCTATGGCGTGCAGCCGGGTCCACCATATATCACTGCGGCGTGCAGTCCGATCCAACATATATACTGCTGCGGCGTGCAGCCCGATCCCATAATATACCGGCGCTCACTGGAATGTGTGCAGACTCAGACTCCGAAGGGGCTCCTACAGCCCAAGCGCAATAATACTGCGGCGTGCAGTCCGTCCCACATGTATATTACATGTATATCACATGTATATTACTGCGGCGTGCAGTCCGATCCAATATAGGTATCTATATACATAATACCTCGTAATGGGTCCTCGACCCTATCCCAGTCAGTATGCACTTGGCCTCTCAGGCCCAATATAATATATCACAATGGGTCCTTGACCCTGTCTCAGTCAATATAGACTTGGCCTTTCAGGCCCAATATAACATCTCATAGTGGGTCCTTGACCCTATCTCATCTCAATCGGTATAGACTTGGCCTTTCAAGCCCACTCAGCTAGAACAGGGAATTCCACCCTAGATAATCTCTCTCAATGTACACATCTAGTACGGGCTCATATTATGCTATACGGCTAGAGCTATGGCTGAGTGTATATTTCCAACACGATATAAAGGTCACCTAGCTCTATAGGTTCCCTAATGCTCTACAGGATCGGCACAAGGCCCCAAACATGGCTATTAGCCCAATTGTACAGTTATAACCTCATTAACAGTCGTACAACACGGTATTCTATTAGCCGGGAAGGACTAAGTCCGAACCCCCTATCACAATGTCACCACGCCCGTCATAGAACGCGTGTCTCATCTCAATATAGCACTGTAAAGTGCTAGTACGGGGTTTCAAACCCTCAGTACATTATTTACTACCACCACTCACCTCGAACCGGTAGAAACTTCAATCCGCCTTACGCTTGCCTCGCAATTCAATCTCCTCGGATGTCAACTCTGCTCAAAATCATAGAAAATGCATCAATATACGCTAATTTCACGAAATTCATTCGAAATAACCCAATTTATATCAAAACCCACAAGTTGTCAAAACCCGACTTTTGGTACACTTGTCGAAAAATTACAAAAATTACATATTCGGAATCCTCATCTCGATACGAGTCTAGGCATATAAAATTTACCAAATTCGGACTCCATTTGCCCATTCAAAACCTTGATTTTCCAAAATCCAAGACTAGGGCTAAATCCTCCATAATTACCCCAAATTCCTCCATTTTCATGATATAATTGCATGATATTATCAATACTAATCATAATATGAGTTCATAGTTGATTACCTGATGATTTCCCTTGATTTCCTCCTCAAAATCGCCCAAAATCGTCCTTAAGCCGAGACCCCCGAATGTTAAAATGTTTCTGAAATTTTCTAACTTCTGATACACTTACTTACAGCGATTTTCGCTTCTGCGGAACATTTTCCGCTTCTACGCTCCCGTATCCGCGACCAAAGGGTCGCTTCTGCGGTTCCAGGCCTAGCCGGCCATTTCCGCTTCTGCGATATACGGACCGCCTCTGCGCGTCCGCTTCTGCGAAGACTCGACCGCTCCTGCGGAAATTTCCGCTTATGCGGCTAGGTGTCCGCTTCTGCGGACTCGCCTAAGCGGCTAGCCTTCCGCTTCTGCGATACTTCCCCCATAGCCCTTGGCCGCTTCTGCGGCTCAACATCCGCTTCAGCGGTGCCGCACCTGCGGACTCCGTCCAATATTCCGCAGGAGCGGAAACAACAGAAGCAGGATCCCAACCTGCAATTTTTCCACAATTTTCTCCCGTTTAACCATCCGAAAACACCCCGAGGCCCCGGGACCTCATCCAAACATACCAACACATCTTAATACCTTATTCGAACTTGCTCCAATCCTCAAAACACGTCTAACAACATCAAAACTCATAATTCGCATCGAATTCAAGCCTAAATTCCTTAAAACATTCCAAATTACACATTCGATCAAAAACCCGACCAAACGACGTCCGAATGACCTGAAATTTTGCAGGCACATCCAAAATCACCTAACGAAGCTACTGCAACTGTCGGAACTCCATTCCGACCCCCGGATCTAAATCTCACCTATCGTCCGGATTTCGCCAAAATTCAACCTTAGCCAATTCAAGCCTATTTCTACACCGGGCCTCCAAATTCAATTCCGATCGCTCCCCTAAGTCACAAATCACCTCCCGGAACTAACCGAATCATCCGAATCCGATTCCGAGTCATCTAACTAAATAGTCAACGTCCAATTGACTTTTCCCAACTATTCCTTCTTCTAAGAGACTTTTTGTCTCAATTTCAATCAAACTCAACCCGGATTGACTCAAACTCACCCAACATGCATATTACAACATCAACAAGCATATATAGGGGGTATCGGGGTGATAAATCACATGATGACGGGCCGGGTCATCACAGTGGACCACCAGATCAGTAGTCAGACCCAGCATATCATCGTATGACCATGCAAAGATATCTTTGTATTCGTGCAACAGCTTTATCAATTCTTCCCCGAGTGAGGCTTCCAAATGAACACTTATCTTTGTTTCCCGAATATTTTCCTGATCTCCAGATTGATTGCTTCTGTATCATTCAAGTTAAGTTTGGGTTTTCCCTCATATTGACTCAATTCTTTGTTAATTTCTTCCAAAGCCTCCTCATCATCATACTCCACCTCATTATCATATTCAATTTCTTGTATTACTATTTGATTACCAAGACTAGGCCAGGAATTCCTCATGCATGACACATAATTGAAATCAGCATAAAATGGACTATACAAGAAAAGAAAGAAAGACAAAATAAGGCTATCAGGAATAGAGAGAAAGAAATTACATTTCATTGAAATTCCAAAGATAACAAGGTTTGACTCATCCGATTGGACAGAACATAGAAATCTGTATTACAGCCTTGAAATAAAACAGATTTAAAAAGCAAAACAAAAACTAACTATCGCAACTCCCTTCGAGTTGGAAGAGGAGTAGCTTCCCAATTATTCAATTTGGCCCGAGATCCGACAAACTGGACATCAATTCTGCTTGGGCCCTCATCTTCTTCTACTACAGCCACTTCTTCAAACAACTTTTCAAATCTTTCAATCAGTTCCCTATCGGGCCTTATCTATGCTAAGTTGGGCATCACTGTCGCCGGGCGCATCTTTGCACCAGACTTGACGAATGAACGGGATATGCGAGGGATAGGCTTAGGGAGAGTCCACACTTTCTTCTTCAGTTTTTGGGCTCTCTTTATATTAGCAATGGTTGGTTTAAAGCCCAACCCAAAAGTATTAATATTACCAAGAATAAATACTATTTGTGTAATACCCTGTAATGTAGCTCACAATCCCTTTCCGGGTAGAAATCTATTTTTCAGCATTTCTGTGGCAACCACAACAGATGCGGTAGCCACCTTTGGCACATGAATATGCTCACCCTCCGGAACCTTAGCGACTGATACTGTGTCCACCACTTGGTACACCTATGGGCCCTTATCGTCCTCGACCACTTTAAAGGGAGTGATAGTATTGCAAGAATTATCTTCACCATGGACCACAATCTCTTGACAGTCCCATTCAAACTTTACCATCTGATGAAGTGAAGATGGCACAGCCTTCACAGCATAGATCCATGGTAGAACCAGCAAATGATTATAGGATACAACAACATCCAATACTTGGTATTCCATCGTAAACTCTATCGGGCCAATGGTAAGTTCTAGCACAATATCTCCAACAGTATTCTTCCAGCCCCCGTCGAATCCACGTACACAAATGATGTTCTTGTGAATTCTTTCATTATCAATCTTGAGCTTCTCTAAAGTAGAAAAATGGCATATGTTGGCACTCAACCCATTATTAATCAGCACACAGGTCACTACCGAATCTTCACATTTCACAGTAAGGTACAAGGCCCTGTTATGTTCCGTTCCTTCTACGAGCAATTCGTCATCTGAGAATGTCACCCTGTTCACCTCAAATATTTTGTTTGCAATCTTTTCAAGATGATTTATTGTAATTTCCTCGGGCACACGAGCTTCATTCAATATTTTCATTAATGCGCGACGATGTTCATCTAAGTGAATTAGCAGAGACAATAGAGAGATTTGCACTGGCGTCTTCCTCAATTGTTCTACTATCGGGTAATCATGCACCTTCATTTTCCTCAAGAATTCCTCGGCCTCCTCTTTAGTGACATCCTTTTTCACAGGAGCCGAATTATCTTTGGTAAGTTTTGCTTTTCTTACTTATTCGGTAGCAAATCACCTCCCCGATCTCGTCAAACCATGGGTTTCACAAATTTCATCTTTAACCTCTTTCCCCGATACATGACAGTCACTTTGTTGTAATTCCATGGTACAACTTTAGCATCCACAATGGGCAATTGAGTTACCAGTTTGATAATGACTTTGCACTTTCACTGGTTCAAGCTTTACTTCCACCGTTGGTTCATCCACCACTTGTTTAACTACAATCACCGCTCTTCCACCCATTGCTTTCTTATCTACCTTGCTTTCGCTTGCCTTGATCATCATTACTGTTTGAGATGGCTTTTTACGATCTCCCATTTGTACCAACTTGTCACGACCCGGATTTTACCCCAATATTGGGATCGTGATGGCGCCTACTCGTAGTAGCTAGGCAAGCCACTGTATTCATACTATCCTGTTTTTAATAATATTTCATAATTAATTTATCAACAAAACCATAAATTTTAATTAAATAAGTGCGGAAGACTTTATCGAAATAGAAATAACCAGTTACAAGGTAAAATCATACTGAAATCCTCTACCCAAGACGTGGAGTCACCAACTCACGAACTACTACTGAATACTACACATAAAAGTTTGAAAGAAATATAACATAATTCTGTTTGTCTCGGAACAAAGAGACTACGACTAGTAACATAAGTAAAGAGAGAGACGTCGGGCTTGCGGACGTCTGCAAGCTACCTCGGTCTCAAATATGATCAACTCCCACGCAAAATATCTACTGCTGCTGCTTCTGATCGAAACCTGGACCTGTGCAAAAACGCACAGAAGTGCAGTATCAGCACAACCGACCCCATATGCTGGTAAGTGCCTGGCCTATCCCGACGAAGTAGTGACAAGCCTAAGACTAGACACCCACATAAACCTGTGCAGTTGCATATATATATATATATATATATATATATATATATATATATATATATATATATATATATATATATATGTACATAAACATTTATAAGGAAATACTCTGCTCTGCTCTGCAATAACAACCAATAACTCATAATATCTAGATTAATCTAATCAACAGAATTAAGTCTTACTTTCGTGTCTCAATTCTTTATTTTTCTTTTCTTATCTCGTGGTAGGCATACCACCCGCTCCCAAATATATCAATAGGCTACCGACAACTATGGCCAATGCAAAGATTCAAATCACTTTGTGGTCGGCGTGCCACACGATCCCATTTCTTATCATAAAAGTGGTCAGCGCGCCACACGATCCCAATTCTTTAATATATATATTACCTCAATTAACAAGAATTAACCAAGTAATAACACAATAAGGAATATCTCAAAAGAACTCAACAATTAACAACGGTTAATTAGTTCACAAGGAAAACAAAGTATAATGGAAACACAAGTAATATCAAGTCAAGGAATAGCAAGTAGTTGCACGGCATCACCCAAATAAAATATAATGGAAAAAATAAGTAATATCAAGTCAAGGAATGGCAAATAGTTGCACGGCATCACCCTTCGTGCTTTTACTCTCATCCTCACCAAATAAGCAAATAAACTGCACGGCATCACCCTTCGTGCTTTTACTCTCATCCTCACCAAATAAGAAAATAAAGTGCACGGCATCACCCTTCGTGCTTTTACTCTCATCCTCACCAAATAAGCAAATAAAGTGCATGGCATCACCCTTCGTGCCTTTACTCTCATCCTCACATCCATAGTACGGCATGATCCTTCGTACATGGTTCAATAACAAGGCACGGCATGATCCTTCGTGCATAATCAATAAAACATGGCACGACATTAACCTTCGTGCATAAATAATAAAATATGGCACAGCATTAACCTTCGTGCATAATCAATAACAAGGCACGGCATTAACCTTCGTGCATAAATAATAAAACATGGCACGACATCGAGCTTCGTGCATTATCACTCTTCCTCACCCAAATAACAATCACAGTTAAGGGTAGAGAAAGAAAACAACAAATCATGAACCGTCCCGGCAAGGGACACAATAATCATTTCAACAAAGTCTCTGCAAGGGCAATCAATATCTCACTTCACAACAAGTCCCGACAAGGGAGAACAATAACAATTCTACAACCCGGCAAGGGTTCAACAATTTATCTTCAAAATATCTCACAAAAAATATCAACAACGACTCAGGGTCATGCTAGACGCCAGTGTATGGATGCTCGTCACCACAGCCCATACACCGCACTCGATCACATAGCACATAATCCTATTCCCTCAAGCTAGGATAGAACAAACACTTACCTCGAATGTTTATGAACAATTCAATCCGTGGAAATGTCTTTTTTCTTTCAAATTTGGTTCCAATCCAATCGTATCTATACACAATTGATTTAATATCATCAATACTACTCAACAAACTAATTCATAAGGCCAATTACAACTTTTACAACATTCTGCCCGAAATAGTGAATTTCGACCCCGGGCCCACATGGTCGGAACTCGGGGTTTGGACCAAAATCCGGTTACCCATCCCCCCACGAGTTCATGTATATGATTTGTTTCAAAATCGGACCTCAATTCGAGGTCCAATTTCCCAATTTATGAAAAACCATGTATTCTAACAAAAACAAGAAATTCTACCATGAAAACCTTTGATTTCTATTGAAAAACATGTTTAATGATGTTAGGAATTGAAAGAATTAAGTAAAAAGTAACTTAAAATTGTTTTGATGAAGAAGGAATCCGTGAAGAATCGCAAATGGGTGTTTTTGGTTTGTAAAAAGTGAAGAAATGAACCGAAAATCGTGTTTTACAGGTCTCTGTGTTCGCATTTGCGAACATGGGTTCGCAATTGCGAACCCCGACCAATTTCTGGAGTTTGAAAAATAAGCTAAGGTCGGGAAGTTCGCATTTGCGAACATTTGTTCGCATTTGCGATCACTGGCAGACAAAGGGGTGTTCGCATTTGCGAAATAAGGTTCGCATTTGCGAACCAGCAGGCTTCTGGGCTTTGTCGCAATTGCGACACATTCTTCGCAATTGCGAAGACAGGCAATTATTGAAGGCCTCGCATTTGCGAGGTTAAGTTCGCAATTGCGAACTCTGGGCCAGCTGTACCAGTGTCGCATTTGCGACACTTTGTTCGCAATTGCGAACTTGGCTGGTTCTGGCAGGCATTGCATTTGCGATAATGGGTTCGCATTTGTGAACCCAGCCTTGAACTGCCTTCTTTGCATTTGCGAGAAATTCTTCGCAAATGCGAAGCCAACAGCTGGGTGAAAAACCAGCAGTGCATAAATTCAGAAATTGATCCTACGGCCTATCAAATCTTTACCTGAGCCCCCCGGGCTCCAAACCAAACATGTACACAACCTCAAAAACACATTATGAACTTGTTCGTGCGATCACATCGCCAATATCACATCGTTTTCATCAAATCAAGCCTCAAATTCATGATTTTCATACTTTTAGTTCTCAAAACTTTCAAACTTGGAACTCAAGGTCCAAAACATCTCAAACGACATCCGAATGTCACCAAACTTTACAGAAATCACATATATAATATTTAAGACTTGTACCGGGCGTTGGAACCAAAATACGAGCCCGATACCAAGGTCAATTCATTCATTTCCTTTAACAATTACATCAAAAACAATTTCATAAAAAAATTCATAACTTGGGCTCTAGGCCTCATAATTCGACTCCGGACGCATGTCCAAGTCCCATATTTTCCTACGGACCTTTTGGGACCATCCAATCTCAGGTCCGGATCCGTTTACCAAAAATGTGGACCGAAGTCAACCATGTCAATATTAATATCATTTTTATCCAAATTTCTCATAGAATTATATTTTCTATCACAAAAATCTTTCCGGCTACAAGCTCGGATCGTGCACGTAAATCGAGGCAACATGGAATGAGGTTTTCAAGGCCTCAGAAGCTCGAAATGATTAATAAAATAAGTGATGACCCTTTGGGTCGTCACACAACTCGATCATATGAGCTTCATGATGAACATGTAAGGGATTTTATGTAATATTGGGAGTTTCGGGGGCCTAGACTTCAATTCTCCTTGAATTTATGAGCTCCTGAATTTTAGTTTTCAAATGCCAACATTTCTCCATGTCATGCCCCGGAGCTGCTGAATAATACTTTCAACTAACATAATGGTCCAGGTTCCTTGGTGGTGGGTTTGGGATTTTTGGTTTAATGGGGTTTAGGATTTCGAGCTGCCTCAGTTTGTGAAATAGACTGGTGTATGATTCTCCTAATGGAGTTAAAGTCTTTTTCTTTTGAAGCCTATCATTTCTGACACACCAGGGTTCAAACGGAAGCATGTTCCACCAGGGTTTTTATATGTTTTGGGTGGTGGATATGTATTTTGGGTATGATATATGTTGTGAGGAGCGGGTGCACGCCATGGTGCTTGTGGTTGTGGGTAGGTTTGAGCATGGTGGACTGAAAAGTGTGGAACATAGGGAGGATAATAATGTTGTGGTGGGCCATATGGTGCTGGTGGGTAAGGTTGATGATGTGGTCGAGGTTGATGGCAATAAGGATTAGGGCTCCTGGACCATGTTCTTCCTTCTACAACAGTGTCACGCCCCAATTCGAGGGACATGACCGGCGCCTGACTGGGTAGCCCCAGTCAAGCGGACTTGGGTGCCTTTCCTAACCCGCGCGTTACCCCTGTATTGCTTATTACTTATAAGCCAAAGATCTTACCAATTATATCCGAATTCATATTTTTCAAACATAACCACACGATTAACTTACTAACAAGTTTACAAATTACAACGCCCGACATATATATACATACATAGGCCATAGTCCCACAGTTTACTATCTACGGAGCCTCTAGGATACAAAAGATGATACAATACTTGACGATAACAAGGCTCTGGCTATACCTTACAAAACCAAAATAGAAATCCAAAATAGAAGTGGCATGAGCCACGCAGGGCCCCAAGAGGAAAGAGACTCACCAAAACGGCCAGTGGAAGATGAAGAATGCTACTGCCGATGAGCTGAAGTGCCTGCTATGGATCCACCTACAATCATAACACGAATGTAGCGTCCCTGTCAAAAGGTACATCAGTACACTGGAATTGTACTGGTATGTATGGACAAGCTTTGTCCCAAGTAAACTCAAGCCATTAAACAAGTAAATCACGATGATAAGACAACAAATGATTACACCAAGAAATAATAAAGCCAAACAATCATGTTCCCACATTTACTTCATTTCAAGTAGTTCTCAGCCCAAAGTACAATTAAAGATTAACAAGGAAGGTAACAATCAAACAAACACGGGAAGCACAATCAAGTCAAACAAAGGGGCAATCAGTGCCCCACAGGTTGCAAACTCTCATGCTGTCTCCTTTCACAATTTCACATCAATGATTTCATATCAATTTCAATGGAGATTTCGATCGCTTTCTACCCTTATTACCTCGGCCACCCTTATCACCCCAACCCACACCTTATTACTTCGTGTTGCGGCCTGCAACTCGATCCCACCGTACAGTTTCAAATCACAACTATCACAAACAACAAACAAGAGCACTACATAAGATTTCAAACAAGGGCAATAAGCAAATCACAAATTGGTTCATGCTTTCAAATACTTTTCAAACCATTATCACAACCAAGTTACAATGTTTCCATATTCAAGAGTACCCATACCATTATGTTCAACGATTTATCACAATTGAAGTATTTCATTAGTTTCCCGCAAGAAGCCATGTATGCCATCACTACAATTATTCTCTATTCTTTACCAATTGCAACTTCCTTTTTCATCTTTTGGTTCATACCCCGTACCAAACCATACATAGTTCAACATCAATTGAATACCCAACAACTAAATCAAAGAATTACACAACAATTCCTCAAAATTATCACATACCAACGAATTGTACACATAAGGGCGATTTTACAAGAATCAAAGTTAGCCATACATACCTGGCGTCGAATTTACTTCCTTCAATCTCTTACTTTAAGTTCACCCAAGTTATCCTATGTTGCTAACTTCCGTTTTTGCGAACTCTTACTCCTACCCACTTTTTTTTACTAAATTTCAAGTTCACATAACATGCATGAGTGTCACATTCTATTTTCAAAAGCTATTGTATGCAAATCTTTCTTTATCCATTTTAAAACTGAAAATCAAAGAAAGTGGTTAGGGTTTTTACCTTTTAGAGATTGGGGAAGATGACACTTGCCCTAGAATCTTCCGAACCAAACGATTAGAAACACTCATTGAAGATGGGTAGATCTCTCTCTCTAGAATCCCTCTTTCCTCTGTCTAGTTTTGCTAAGAAAATATGAGAAAAATGAAGGTTTGAGGTGTTTTGTTAAAGAAGGAGTCGGGTTAAAATTTTATAAAAATCTGGGCCGAGTCAAATCTGCGGTTGTATCTACGATCACGGAATCAACATGCGGTCCGCATAATGGAACGCAGAATTGCCCCAAAAATTTCACCTGTTCTGTTATGATATGCGACCAGAATGTGGTCCGCATTCGTGTTCTGCGATCGCAGAATGCACCGCAGAATTGACACTCAAAAATTCTCAAGAAATTATGTGATGGATCGGCGGTCCGCATTTCCGTTATGCTATCTCATATTGGACCGCATTTTCACCATAATTTTTGGAAAACATTCTGTTAAACTCTGCGGTAGGAATGCGGTCCGCATAGCAGATCTACGATCACATTCCTGACCGCAGAATCGACACTTTCGGGAAAATTTATTCTTTCAATTTTTGACACTTAAATTACTACCAAGGGTCCGAACCGCGGCTCACAAGCTCGTCGCGAAGAATTCTACGCATTCCTAACACCTTATTCGGACCATGACACCACGACTACTAGATTTCAAGCACAAAATTTTTACGGGGCCTTACAAACAGCCACCTCTTCTTTCTTCTTTTTTTTCAAGGACCCCTCCAATGCCCGTCTGGATAGCCTGAGTTGTGGCCTTTATCACCGAATAGCTCATGATCTTGTTAGTTCTTAGGCCTTCCTCTACCATACTCCATATTTTGACAACTTCATTAAATGTTTTTCCGATAGCTGACACCAAATGCCCGTAATATGTGGGCTCTAGAGCTTGCAAGAAGTAATCCACCATTTCACCTTTCTTTATGGGTGGATACACTCGGGCAGCTTGCTCTCTCCACCTGAACCCGTATTCTCGGAAGCTCTCTCCTAGCTTCTTCTCTATCTTCCTCAAGGAAAGTCTATCAGGAACAATCTCCAGGTTGTATTGGAAATGATTAGCAAAAGCCTGGGCTAGATCATCCCAAGTAAACCAACGAGTGTGGTCTTGCCTTGTGTACCACTCTAAGGCAGATCCACTAAGGCTCTGACTGAAATAGGCCATTATCAACTCATTTTTCCCTTCGGCGCCTCACATTTTGCTGCAAAATCCTCTTAAATGTGCAACTAGGTCACCATGACCATCATAGAGATCAAATTTTGGTAGGACATGCCGGTAGCTGCACTTCTGGAATAAACACAGATCTTTATAGGCTATGCTCACTTGCCCCCCAAGGCCTTACATGTTTCGGAAAGATTGTTCAAGACTCTTCACTTTACGGATCATTTTTTCTTGTTTGGGGTTTTTGGATGGTTTTTCTTCCTCAGATATGTCAATGAGAGGAGTATAAGGATAGGAATAATGATGTCGGAAGGTAGGCTCTGGTGGATAATGATTGTCTTGGGTATGAAATAGGGGTTCACTAGAAAACTTGTGTAATGTGGCCGGTGGAGGAGCGACATACACGAGTGGTGGTGGTGGGATTTGTTTTGGTGGTGGAGGAGGTGGTGGTGTTTGTGAGGTGGTTGCATAGTATGGTGGGTATGTGGGGTAAGCAGGGGATGAATTTATGGTGGGCGGGTCATGTGTTTGGATTGGTGGAGGAACATAAGCAGGATTGGCTGGGTATGTGGGTAAAGGTTGTCCCTTTGCCCAAGCCTGGTACATTTCGGCCATCTGCTGCTAAAGCTTGTACATTTCTTCTTTCATAGAACTTACGTCTACCACCTCATCATCCCGGGCCGGGTCCACAACCGTAGCCTCAATCTCTTGGCTAATTACTTTTGTCATGTCTTTAGAGCGAGTATTGTACTGATGGGTTGCCAGAATGCCAACTAACTAAAAACTACTGTCTGGACTCATCAACAACAACTCTCGTTAGTGGTTAGGTCACTATTGATCAAATAATCGTACATTGGGAGCACAAACATATTTAAATAATTTTGCTCGGCCACATGCATCATCACGACTTTCTCAATTATGGTTTTTTGTTCATTTTTGCCCTTTTCTTGCTTTGCTAATTCTTTTGCTATGGCTTTTCTTTCTCTTTTCATCATCACCATTTTTCTTTCTTTTCTTTTCTTTTCTTTTCTCTTCTCTTTTTCTTTTTCTTTTTCACGTTCTTTTGATTTGTGTTTATATAATTAATATCAATCCTATAAATTTGCCTATCGCGCATGTGTTTGAATAAAAGTAAGACAAAGAACACAAATATAATTTTTGGGGAGTTTTCAAATTTGTTAATAGCCAACAACGATTACAAAGATAAACTCCAAATGATAAACAAACTACGACCCTCTAAACTACTGTTTGAATTGAAATGCAGAATGAAAAATACAGACTTAAATGCTTAACCTAATGCAATATAGATTCAATAATACATCAAAGATCCTGGTGCCTGCGGGACATCGTTCGGTCTCGCTACGGGCCTATATGCAAGTCCCTTTTGGAGTTTATCTAGGTCACCCATTATTTGTTTCACGAATATCATCACTGAGGCGAAAAATGTAGTCTAGGTCATATCTTCACATATCTGGCACTTCCGAATGATATAATTAGCAATGTTAAGGATTCTTTCTCTAATCATCCCCTTTTCCTAAAGTAACCTCCCAATTTGTTCAGCACGAGCATCTAAAGTCTGTTGATTTTTCTCTTGAAGTTGTTGTAGATCCATTTCTAATTATGCTAAGGTCGTATAGCAATGTTCTCTTTCCATACTGAATTCTTTCGCTTGTTTGCTAGTTTTGACCTCTGCAGTAATAACCATTTTTCTCAATCTGGTGACTTCGATATCATGTTCTTCTTTCAGTTGTTGAATCATGCAAGCCCTTTCTTCTGAATTCTTAGCGAACTGTCTCTGAACCCTGGTTAGTTCCTTTTCTGCTTTGTCAAAGTCAAAACTATAATCATTCACTTTTTGTCAGAAATTATCAAATCAACTTTGCATCTCAGGCATTTCAGATAGTGGTTTCAGCTGCTATTCTCATTTTCTGAATTTGAGCTCGTAATGCCTCATTTTCTTTAACCAATTGCCTTATCTCACCCTCGTCAGCTGCTACCTACACACTGTATTCTAACTTGAGTTCTTGGACTTGTTTTTCCAGCATGCTAATCTTTGCCTTGTACTCATTTTCTTTAGCCAACCAATCTCACTGCTCCCTTGACAACTCAACAAATTCTTGAATGTGAGGTCTTTTAGCTGTCTGTCATGCTCACAATCTCTTCTATACCAAACGGAATAACCAGGTGACACTTCGTCTTTAGCCCGATCCCTCACACAGGTATCTGATTTTAAACATTCGCATTCATTCCAAATTTGACGGACTTTTGCTTCAGGAAATTGCCTGTCAGGACTAATCTCAATTACTTGAGTGCTGAGGTCTCCATATTTTGGCACTATATCATATCTTCCGAATTGCCATAAGACTCGATATGGAGCATAGGGTTGAATACTTTTAAGCCCTATTAAGAGAAAATCCGACCCCTCTGCCGGCATATATATGTTTTCATTAACAAGTAGCCACCCAAGTGTCCATTCTGTTTGACTAGTAGTAAGAGATCGGAAGTATGTTGCCCAACCCTTAAATCCTTCCAGCAATTTGACCCATTTTATCCCTGTGTAGAATTCTTCTATGCATGTTTTCTCTGAAGACCCGTAGCTTAAAAATTGAGGATGATGGCACGAGTGCTCGATCATCCACATTTGCAATAACAAATTGCATCCTTCAAAGAAATCTACTCCGGCTTTACAAGCTGTAAGGGAACGAAAGACATCAGCTGATACCATAGGTGCCAAAGTACTATTATCTTGAGTGAAGAGAGTACTGACAATTTCGGCTATTCTTATATCAATGTTCCCATCTTTCTTTGGAAACACTATCAAACCCAAAAAAGGCTACCATGAAGGCAAATGTCTATGCTCCTCCCATTTTACACGGTTTGCTTTGCTACAGATCTTGTTTCCCGAGTTGTTAAAGCCTCCGATATGACCATATCTATGATATATGAAACTCATAGTACAATGTCATTCGCCAAATCTTTATTATGAACACTCCGGGCTATTTTTAGGGAATCTAAAAATCTATCACCGGTAACAGCTCTTGGTGCAACCGGGTATTTGTCCTCCAAGGGAACCTCATATTTCCCAATGTAACTGGCAATTTCCTCTAATGTTGGCATAAGCTCGAAGTCTGAGAAATGAAGCACGTTGTGTGCCGGATCCCAACAAGTAACTAAGGCTCTGATGATATCTCATCGAGGCACAATATCAAGTAACCTAGTAAGACCTTTTAAATATTTCTTGACTTCGTCTTATCCATATTTACCCAGATCATTCCACCATAGACGTAACTCCAAAGGGATTTTATTCATGATTGAAAAAGGTTCATTTTTATAAAGGGTTGATTTAGAAGAACCTGTGCTCGAAATCCAAATGCTTTTGGGGAAAATACACCTAAAGACTTGCATAATCAGATGCAATCAGTAAAACTTGCCCAAAATACTTAAACAAAAAAGGAATAAAAGATTAAAATTGCATAAATGTTTAACTGAAAGTACGTAGAAAGGAAAACTTATACAATACCTAAGCAAAAGGGGTTTTTATTTACAACGAACGTGCCAAACAACATAAGTACAAAAGTTGGGAAAAGAAATGAAAAGACTAAGTTGTTGCTAAAACCTGGAGGGAGAGAAGCATCCACGTCCCTAGGAGAAGTGGGTAGATCCGTCGCGCGGCTCAATGTCTTGGCCTTCATCATTTTAGCCTTCAACATCATCACCTTCTGGTCCCTCTTTAGTTCCTAAGAATTCAGAACCGGAACCAAAACCAGAAGAATCGGAAGCATCAGGCATGACCGAAAGACCCCTTTTAGTAGTTGACTCTATCTCACGGGCTTTTGTGATTTTGACATCAAAGTTAATGACACCCGCTTTAGCCTCTTCCAAGGTTTTTCTCCTCATTCTATACATAACATATATTTTTTCAATAATGAGGGAAGCCGTTAGGTACCTGAGTTCTTCTTGAAGTTGGTTAACCTCGGCAGAAAGATTTTCCCATGTGGATCTAACAGACCAAATGCTAACATCGAGATTATAGACAGTAGAGCTAAAAAGTCTATTATTCTCAATGGTCCTCTTATACTTCTCATCCAATTGAGAATATTTCTCCTCGGTAGTAGCAAGCTCTTCAGTTTTGGAGTTCAAGGCCGCCTACAAATTATTTAATTTTTAGTAGAAGCAGCCTCGCGATCGAATGCAGCAAGAACGCCACTATGGACTTCAGCCCATTTAGCCCTATCCTCTTCAAATTGAACACTTATCAGGGCGATCTCTTGGCTAAGGGTCTCTATTTTTTTCTCGATTGCTACAAACGAGCCCCAACACAATAACCTCAACAGTTTTGGCTTACAGTTCTGAGAGGCGAGCAGCAGTTTATTCCCGCTCGGCCAAAAGTTGATCTCGCTCGGTGGTAAGTTCCTTCTTATCACGAATCAACCTTTGGAGGCCCTTAGAAGAAGTTAAATTGGCATACAAAACAAAAAAGGCAAACTCAAGAAGCGAAATTGGCCTGCAAAACAAAAAAAGGCAAACTCAAAATACTATTAAATCAAATATAGAAAAGATAACGAATGAAATGAAGAATATACCGCTACGACATTATGAATAACATTGTTCAACAAGCACTCTACCGAGAGAGCTTGTATCATTTCCCAATGGTTTTTTGAAGCCAAAGGCTTTAGATGGTTAGCAAGTTCTACCAGCCAGGACAACATATTGCATCAGGTAGAGACCAAGAGAATAACACTCCTCCTCCTCCTTTGCGGATCTTCTGAGGGGGTGGTGTAATTTTGACCCCAAGTTCACATGAATTGGGGGTTGAGGGAGAGGAACATCCTATTATCGGACAAGTGCGGCCGGTGAATATGATGTAGCAGTTGCTGGTGGAAGAGTTGGTGAAAAAGGAGATAAAGCTGATAGTGTTGAAAATTGAGAAATGGCTGCAACAAGCACAATACTAAGTGTTGGTTGCTCATCAACCGAAGATGGCAGGGACCTGATACTGAGTCTCACAGTACTAGGCATAGCGACGGGGATCCAAAAATGGGAGTTGGAATTTTTCACCATCTCCAACCCCCCAAAACACTGAGGTATCGTCCTCGGTTGGTGTAACTAACTCAATAGATTGAGAAGTCTATTGATTTGTGAAAGGTCATCGTGTTTATGCAGAGAAGCCCCCTCCTCGATGGCTTCCCCAATATCATCAATCATCACAGTTTTTGTGGCCAGCCCGGGTGAGGCACTCGTCACCACAACTTTCGGAGATGACTCGAGAGCGGCATTCTTTGCCCTCTTATTCTTTCCCCCGTCGTAGATGAATGTCTTCTTTTTTGTTGCTTGTTCTCCGACCAGGGATTCCGAGAACAAACACTCGTACTAGAAGCAGGTTCGAAGATACCTGTCTGTGTAAAAGCCTCCTGCACCAACCTCATGACATCAATAAGATTAGCCAAATGTCCTCATCGAGGATGACAACTGAACCTTAGGGTAGACTTGAATTCAATAAGAAAAAAAGTCAAACAACTTCCTTATATGAAAAGGTAAAAACAAATAAGTTCGACTTACCATGATTCTTGGCTTTCCGCCCATATTTCAAGGATAATTCTTTCCACATATGGATTTCGGGCGTAGTAACATCCAAAATTTTCTAGACCCGTTAGTCAAAGCCCTCAACCCTATGTAAAACCTACAGAGTCGCTGAAATAGGTAAAAGAACAAGGGTCAGTAATAATGTGGAATGATCCTTACAGAAAAAGAAACAAATGATGGACTTACGAGTGTCGTTCCATAGTTTCAGAAAAGATGGAGCCTTGGCTGGTATGATATCACTAGTGGCGACTAAAATGAACTGTTTCATCCACACACGGTCGTGTCATCATCCATGTTGGTTAGCAGTGCATGATGGCCACGCTTGATGAAATTTATCATTCCCCCGCGGAAGATTTTGGGGGAATAGAGGTTCATCACTCGAGCTAGGGATAGCTCTTCCCCTGTCTCCTAACATAGGCACCGAAGACAAGCAATTATCCTCTACACGGAAGGACTTATCTATGCCAAACACACCTGATAGCGGAGGCAGAACTCCACAATGACAGAGTCAAGGTCCCTACTAAAAAAAACACTCCCAAAATGAAGGATGCATGTAAAATATGTAAAACCCTTCTTGGGTAAATTTATCCTCTTCGCCAGGTCGGGGAGTCTTCCTTCACAAGAGGGATATTGGAAGGACGGATAAAAGTAAGGTATACGCTAACATCCCACATATGAGGGTGAGCAGAAGGATACTTCTCTTTAAAATCTTTGGTAGTAATCAGATTCTTTGGGATGATGGTACTCACCGTAGGAGGATCATCATCATCAAATTTACCTTTGTTCATTGAAGACCTATGGTTTCTGGAAGAAGATGCCATTTTTTATTAGAAGAAAGATTTTTTCTCAAAGAAGAAAGCTAAAGAAAGGTTAAAGACAAAGTATGTGTTGAAAGAAGTTTGAGAAAATTTAGAGTATTATGAAATGTAAATGAAGGAGGTTGATGCGTATAAGTAAATGTATATGCGACTAAACTCGTGGCCATAATTACCACGATAACCGGAAAAGGTGATGCTAAATCGTGGGATGATGCGTGTTCGGGGCATTAAATGCGAAGAGACATGCATCTAATCAACTATCAGAAACTTTAGAGGAGGTCAATGAATTTCCAGCCAAAGAAAATGTTTCTACCAACTTTTCGGTGACACAAAGTTATGCCACCAGAAAGCAGGTAGACTATATGTGTAGGGTAAAATATGTTTATATTAAATGATCGCATGAGGAAGTGACACATGAAGCCGAAGAGAGAAGATAGCTGAAATCAAAGGCAACAATCTCGTCTGTTACCAGAGAGAACAATACTCGTAAAGATAAAATAAATGTCTGACATTCGGTAGCATTTAATGAGAAATAGTTTATTGCATTAAGTACACTTTCCGTTACAAGAAATATGACAATCGCTGCCCGCCGTTACACATTCTTCAATGGCTCTCATAATTGACATTAAAATGGGTTTGATCCTAGGACTTTGTTCCCTAAATGCAACTATAAATATTGAGCTCAATTATCATTGTAAATGACACGAATTTTCTAGCAAATATACACTACACTCTATTCACAAGCTTAATATAATTTTATCTTCTTGTTTTTAATATCATTGTGGTTGTGTCCGGTAGTACTGCTCCCAGAACTATTATTTTTGCTATTTCATCTCCACCTCAAGGCTGAATATTATATTTTTATCTAATTCATCTATTATTTCAGGATCAAATTAATTTACTTGTCTTGAACCACGTATAAATTCAATTATACCATTTTACGAGTAAACAACTAATGTTAGTTTATCGTGATTAAATAATAGATTGACATAAAAATATGTTGATTGAAATTTGTTAGATTAAATTTATTTTATAAAAACATGTTATTCATTTATTGGTTTGATACATAAATTGGTGTAACTATATTTTCAGAGTTGTCTGGCCTTTAATTAATTAAACAATGTCAATCTACTATAATTTCTTCATCTATACTTCTGTGGCTCTGTTCCTCATTATTCACGAGTCGATAATATTTTTCGGAAGGATTGAAGTTGTCGTTTAATGCATCATTTAAGTATGATACCAATATACCAAAAGTCTTAACTATTTTTAACACATCACTCTAGAAAATTTATATTGAAGAAAAAAAACAGAAAAGAGGAAAAGGAAAATTTTCGGAAAAGAAAAAAAATGAGAGAAATTTTTAGAAACTAGTAGTATGTTTTAGTGGTTATTAACTAGTTGTAGCTATCATTTACTATATTACTTCCTATAGCTATGTTTTCAGGTCATTTAGAGTGTATTCGATATATTTAAGCTATTGTATTCATGAATACAGTAGCATTTCTAGGCGTGAAACAAGAGATTACATATAGACAGATTTTTGTATTTGAGTGTATTCGACTGTATTCATGGCGTGAAACATGAGATTACAGCTGGACATATTATTGTATTCGACTGTATTAACGATGTGAAACAAGGGATTACATTGTTTTTAAACGGAAAGTGAATCAATTAACATAATAGACTTCTAATATAACTCAACAAACTCAATTATAACACACAAATTTTATGTTTTCAATTATAAAAAAGATTCTCAACAGAAAAATACCAAAAAAATATAGCAATCTTCAGAGAAATTATATAATACATCTGAATACATAAATTATATTAATAAACAAAATATATGAATACATTCATGGAATATAGTGAGACAGTGAATACAATGAAATACATAGAATATAGTGGAATACATTAAAAAAAGACAATAAATACATTGAAATACATAGAATACAATGGGATACATTAAAATACAATGAAAAACAATGAATACAATAAAATATAATGAGATAAATTGAAATATATTAACAGAAAATTCAAGTTGCTCAGCCCCCAACTCTGTCGTCTTTGTTCAAGAATAATCCTAATGTCGTCTTGTTAAAGCAGCATCAGTATAGAGTCCTCGCTCGCCATCATCATTGCCTGATGTTGCCGACGATCCAGCGTCGCTTTTAATTTCAACTGATGTTGCATCAGAGATTGTACGTGATCGAAGTTTCCATGGATTCTAGAAGTAGTATGAAATCAATCACGAGTAGTGCCGTTCAGAATCTGCAGGAGTCTTCCCTGCCGACGACGAAAACTTCGATAGATGCACTGTTCAAATTCACATGAATTTAAACACGAGACATCATATTCCATAAAATATTACTTAGAATACAATACTAGTACCTATTAAAAGAAACCAAAAAGGAAATAAATGTTTTGGAAGAAAAAGGGAAAAGGTGAAAGCTTTACCCTACTTCGACAGAGGCACTGCCAATATGAGATCGGGAAATAGAGAGAGAAGGAGAACAGATAAAAGGCAGGGATAACAGAAATTTGAGGGGATATGAAAGAGAAAAATATACAAAGGCTATTTATAGTTTAAGGGTAGGAAGTAGCCATAAATAGAGCCCGATTGGATTAGCTGATTTGAAGTAGCTCATAAGTATTAGGTGCTGAAAAGCACTTTTACATGCTGAAATTGGTTTAATGAATAAGCAGTTACGTGTTTGGATATAAGTGCTGAAATTGATAATAAGTTACTACAGTATTTGATAAAAAAGTGCTGATAAGCTCTTTTTCTGTTAAAATAACTTAACTAATCTTAGAAATGTTTACACTTATAAAGGCATAATTTCGTCAAAAATATAGATTCCAGATCAAATACAAAATATTCTATTTGTCATTTTATTTTAAATATAAATGTGCTTATATAAGATAATTTTTCTGATAAATATAATTTATTTTATGATAAACATATAATCAAATTGACAAAAGTTTCTCAGTAAAAAATAAACTTAAATAGGATAAAATATGTGAAGAGAAACAAATATTATATTTATCATCACAACACTTAGAAAGCAATACCCCAAAAATTTAAGACAAAATTACGGCCCATGTCACTTAGCTTAATGCCCCAACAGAAAATGGTCCATATTTGAAGTTTTTACCCTATATAGCCCATGTTGTACATAACTTGAAAGAAACTTTTCAGTCTTTAGCCCACTATTAAAGAAATACTTTTAGGGTTTTATTATTTTCTTCCTTCTTCATTCCCTTCATTTCTCTCTCACCACCTCTCTGCTTCCTATTCATTCAACTCTCAACTCTTTATATACATTCATTCACCTCCTTTCTTTCTTCAATCGCAAGTAATTTTTGTTTCTCCATACACATATAGTCTACCAACTCTGAGCTACTCTTTAACCAACGTAAGCTTCTTACATTTTTTTTCAAAACACAAACTATAGAAGATTTTGTCCCTTAATTTCTGATTATTTTGTTGTACGTGTGCGTTCCGCTGCTTTTTGAAGTTTCCAACAATGTCAGTTTTTCAACCTTTTCTTCAGTTTGCCAAACATCCGATGCTCCACTTCCTCTGTTCTAGCGTGCACATTCAATATAATTTTGAAGGATTTTGAAGTTTGAAGTTCTTGTAACTTTGGAAGATTTTGAAGTTTGATGTTTGAAGTTGTGGAAAATCATAACTATGTAGCAGGTTATATCGATATTGTATAACAGTTTGTATGGATATACAAACACCTCTTATACACTATTATACATGGTTATACAACTTCTATAGTATTGTATAATTGTGTATAAATGTGTATATTAGTGTATAATATTGTATAAATATATATATTTTTTCAGTTATAACAATGTATATACATTGTTAGCGTGTAAGAGGTCTCTATAGAAGTTTGACACTTCCTTTTCATCTTCTTTTTCATGTAATATGTTGTATGAGTGTTGCACGAATTCTACAATTCATTTACCAAGTTTTTATTTTTCTTTTATCCCGTTGGATTGCTTCAGAAATTGCACATAATAGTGTTTGAGTTTCTTACCTTCAGATAATATGTATTATTCAGGATTTTTGAGTTGCGTTTGTGGCTGATTTGCGAGGCAGAACAATAACTGGAAAGAAAGTCTATTCAAATTCGATGGAATATAAATGCAAACAACCATGGAGTATGTCAACTTCACCAAGAAGTGAAACAAGTCATGTCAAAATACATGCCTTTTAATTAAATTCAAGATTTAAGCCTTTAACATCCACAATGATCCTTAATTTTACATTGCTTAGGCAGTTTCATGACAGTTTCAATATTGATTTGCGAGGTATCAGATATGCGAGGGAGCAAAATAAGCTGTCTTTCAGGAATTAGCCTATTATTTTTTGGGCTATAGATTTGCAAAGTGATATCTAGGCTATTATATTGCAAGTCAGGTGTGTGAGTTGTATTTATGTGAAATTATCCCAAAATTTAATATGTCCTCGTTTATTACATACAACTCAAAGACTAAATACACAATCACATAGATACAAATATGCAAAGGAATAAAGAACTTGTTATCTTAAATAATCAATGAGAATTGCAAACTTGAAGAGGTGAATAGATTTGGGGGGGAGGGGGGGACAATACTTGAGGCATTGAGTATCAATGTAATAGTTTTGTTCCAAAAAAAGAATATTTTAAGGATAAAATAGTAAAATTTTTTGTTAAACATAAAATGCTTATAAGCTAAAAATTGTGTGACTATCTTATGACTTTTGACTTATTTTTGACTTATAAGAACTTGGTTTATAAACACTTTTAACTTTACCAAACACATAGATAAGTCGCAAAATGCTTATAAGCTAGTTTGACCATTTTATAAACTTAGCTAAACACCATCATAGATATTTGATTATAAAATATCAAAAGATAGCTATGAAATATAGTTTTTTAAAAGGGTATCTAATTAAAATAAACAAGGTATCAAACTTTTGTAAGGGATATAACTAGGGGTGTGCAATCGATTTATCGATTCGATTTTGACCCTTATCGATAATTTCTTATCGATTATCGATTTGTACATATGCTTATCGTTATCGTTTCAATAAGGTTTCGATTTTTTCGATTTTGATTTATCGATTTTGGGGGCTTATCGATACGATTTATCGATATTCAATAAGGCAGATTATACCGTTTAGCCGTAGTAGTTGTCCAATTGGGATATCTGAACTTTAAAGTGTGCACACGCTTTAAAACTATAACCAAGTTCTCAGATAGTTAGAAAATGCAAATTTGGAGTTTACAAATAAAGGACGAGTTGATGCACCTCCAAGATATAGAGGCAGCAGAACCTGCAACTTAGCAATAGAAGAATTGCCTTAATCTTCCAAGCAATGTATTAACTAGTAGTGTCACCACATAAACAGACTTATTCCTAAATCATCTTTTAAAAGAAGCTAACTAGTAAAATGTAGTTAATCACACAATTATACCGATATTGTTCTTTAACCAGGTGAAGCTTGGAAACAAACATGCACAGAACCTACAGTGTATTACAATTGATAAAAAAAAATTAAGAAAGAGACAACATTAATGAAAAAAATGGCTAGGGTAGAGGAAATTAGGGAATAACATGGGTAGGTAGAGAAAAATAGAAATAATAAGTTAGGATAAAAGAAAAAGTAATATAGAATAAGGGTATAATTGTTTTTTTGGTATATCTTATCGATTATTCGATAAGTCGATAACTCGAGAGGACAAAATCGAAATCGAAATCGATAACTCGATAAGAAAATTTTCTTGATCGAAATCGAAATCGAAATCGATAAGTCGATAACTCGATATCGATAATTCGATAACAAATAATCGATTCAATTTATCGATAAACCGATTAGAATGCACACCCTTAGATATAACTCATCCAAAAAACAAAAAATCCTTTTCAAGTCCGAGTATATATTTATTTATATGTCCTTCTGTCCGTTCAAAAATATCAGACCACACACTTCGCTGTGGTATTGAGGGAGCTTTGCTAGCCTCAGTTTGATTGCAGAGAAAGAGCAAAGCTATGGCTTTCACCACTAGCTCAATTGCCCTACGGACATTCCCAATTCGTTGTGTGCTAGATGCAAACACAACTCCTATTAAACAGGCGCCGGTAGCTCTCCCCGGTCGTCGGCAGTTAATATCTTTGCTGACGGCGACAACGGCACTGAAAGCGCTGGAAATGCCGTCAAAGGCAGAGGACATTGGCCTCTTCGGACTGAGAAAGAAGCTGAAGAAAGCCGAGGAGGAAGCAGAAGTGTTAGTGAAGGAAGGATTCGAGGCGGCAGATAAGGGAATTGAAGCGGCGGAGAAAGGATTGGTGACGGCTGAGAAGGGGATAGAAGCTGCGGAGGAGAAGATCGAGAGCTCAGTGAGTTTTGGAGGGCTGGCTCAAGCTGGAGCAGTGGCTGGTGCTGAATTAGTTGGAGTTTTGGTGGCCTCTACTGTTGTTAATGGTATTTTAGGACCTGAAGCTCAAAAATCTTGAAAAGATTCTTGCTTTTCATGTAATATTTCATTTTTGTTACTGTTATTTGCAAATTTGATTGTGCTTTGCTAAATGCAAAGGGTGTCATTTCTGATACATATATTCCAATTTATAATGTCTCTTATAATTTTATTATGTGTAGACTTATTTAACATATCCGGTGTACTAGAAGTCTTGAAGATGATGTAATTGATGCAAGAGTGTTCTTATTGAATCGAAAGAGGAAATCGAGATAGTCGTCAAACTTTTTTAGGAAGTTCTTTTTCTGAGCCGAAGGTCTACCGTAAACAGACACTTTACGTTTTACCTTGTGAAGATAGGGACATGTTTGCATTACCCCACTTATGAGATTCTATTGTGTTTGTCGTCATTGTATAAAGCTCCTTTCCCATGAAGGATGGGAAGGAAAGAATGCAATCTCATCTGTACCAATTTGTTAGGAGTATATGAAACTCCTGATACATTCTCTAATGCTGATTGCTTTTGCAAATCGTGCGATAGGTAGCTAGATAAACTTTTGGTTTCTACACGGGGTTCAACTTCTAAAAGGAAATTCTGTCCAATCCCCCCTCCCCCGGCCCCATAAATTAACAGAAAATAAGGAATGCACAGATATCTAAGGAATACTCAACTTCGGGCACTGCAATACGAATTCGGATCGCTTAGTCACTGATTTTTCTCGTAGTTGTTGGCACTTGCTACTAGTAGTTTCGAGCATGTAATGACAAAGAAGACTGTTGTATTACTCTTTGGTATTAGTTCACTATATTATAAGACAAGAAAAGGTGGTAAACTGGTTGTAAT
Organism: Nicotiana noctiflora; assembly: GCA_032618575.1. Classification (NCBI taxonomy): domain Eukaryota; kingdom Viridiplantae; phylum Streptophyta; class Magnoliopsida; order Solanales; family Solanaceae; genus Nicotiana; species Nicotiana noctiflora. The sequence continues at coordinate 154,969 of JASVEL010012289.1, read as the reverse complement.
AGATTACAGGTGATCATCTCAGTTTTTTACCTAAAGCAGACTTTCTTTTCAAGTCATCATCGACCAGCACTACCCAATAATCTGTTTGTTGAAGGGGGACTCTCTTCGCTTAACCAAGGATCCTGCACTGAAACAGGGGAACTATCCTTTATTTCCTCCATGGTTGACAGTGCATTCCCTATCTTCTGTGGAAGAATCAACCTCCTACTCCCAATTCCTTTCTTAGTTGTTGTACTACGAAAAGATGTCTCGCTCATACTACGCGGAGATGAACAAGAGGAATTCACTGATGATGTCATACATATATTGTCCTCCAATGATGTCCAACTGCTGAGCCTGATCTGTTCTAGTTCATCTGCCACTTCTATCATTGAAGGCCTCATATCCCTATGAAATGCGAGGCATCTGAAAGCTAGCTCTGCAACTCTATGAACTGATGATAGAGTCCATGCATCCCTGTGTGGCTCAAGAAATGGATCGATTATCTCATCCACACGTCCTTTCCCAATTCTGTCGATGGCAAGGGCAGCCAAGTTAATCTCACTGTGTGGTCTAGAAAAATCAACCACCTTTAGTGCTGTAATGATTTCTATAAGAACCACTCCAAAGCTGTATACGTCACTCTTGTCGGAAAGATGGTAATTCTGATGGTACTGAGGATCCACATAACCTGGTGTGCCTTGTGGTGCTGTAGAGATATGGGAATCATCCATCATGCCAAATCTGGAAAGGCCAAAATCTGCAACCTTTGAGTTGAAGTTGTAATCTAAGAGTATGTTACTGGATTTGATATCCCTGTGGTATATTGGTGGATTCATTGCTGAGTGAAGGTGAGCTATCGCTCGAGCAGTTTCTGTGGCGATAGTGAGACGTATTGTCCATGGAAGTCCTGAACCCCTTTCTCTCTGTAGATGCTGAGCTAGAGTTCCGTTGGGCATGAATTCATAAACAAGAATCTGTTCACCATTTTCAACACAACAACCTAAGAGGCGGACTAGATTTGGATGGCTTACAGAGGACAAAAGCTTAATCTCATTCATCACTTGTTCAACGCCATCTGGATCTCGATGTCTTAGTTTCTTAATTGCAACCCATTCATCACTGTGGAGCTTTCCAGCATAAACTGTGCCATAAGCACCTATACCCAGCCTCTGTTTCTCAGAGAAACTGTTTGTTGCTTTCTCAATTTCTTTGTATTGGAACATAGGAACACTGGAGCTACCTGCAGCTTCAGAAAGAAGGCGCTTTGCGCTCATTCTTTTCTTCAGAGATGCAGAACGTCTTCTAATGCAGCAGCAGAGAATAGCCAAAGCAGCCATTAAACCAGCTCCAGCAATAATCCCTGTAAGTGATCGACAATTTCATTAAACCAGGAACAGATCAAACTCACCATTTACATTGAATCCGATAAAATTAAATCAAGAGGTCGTAAAAGTATAGCAAGCTTGGAAGTTTTACTGATCAGCAAGTTCAGCAACTCTCTTGCAATTTTGCAAGATCAAATCTCTTACATAATAAGGTCCAAAACCAGTATGTGCTGGCTATCAAGCTCATTTAAAGAAAACAAAAGAGTGTACATTTGGTTATTGAGAGGTGTTGCCAAAATGAAGCAGGAGGAATAGGAAATGATTCAGCAAGAGATGCTAAACTGAACACTAGTGCATTAAACGACTGGAGAAGTAATGGTTCACGTGAACAGGGAATTGAGCGAGGAATCAAAGTAGCTATTTACTAGCAACATTTTCTGGAGAAGTTAAACAAAAAAAGTTACCTCCAATGAGCACACCAATTCTTGTAGTTCCACCACATCGACCAGAGAGGTATTTTGAAGGATTGCATTTAGAAACTGATAGAGACACAAACATAAAGAGGAAGTTAGAAAAAGGATGACATACTGAAAAATTAGGGTGGAGGGTGGGGGGAAAAATTTATTTTTCTGGAAATAGTATTGATTGAATATATAGCTAAAGTATCTTAGAAAATGTATGCCCTCCCAATTATGAATAAAATACATGATCAACAAATGAAACCAATTTTCCAAAAGCGTGTAATCTCACAAGAACTGCTCAGTTAAGGTTTAAATCTCCAAGTCAAGATGTTCTTTTAAGACAGTTTCGTGGACATTGAATTAACTGTAAATGTATCAGTTCCAACTTTCATTCCTTCAAAGTATGCTTGATTCAGGCGAAGTACTAACTTGTCTAAAATTAGACTGGTATAACAATGAACTGTCTCTCACACAGGTAGGAAGGGGATCACCTAACCTGCTCTTTATCTAAACTCTATCAATTACACTATGGCAAACTTGTATTAGAGTCTTAACAATTGAATTATGTCATTACACATTAACCAATTTGAAGCATCTCCTTATAACCTATAGGTTAGGGGTTCGAACTATCGAAGCAAGCAACTAATGCTTGTATTAGGATAGGCTGTCAACATCACACTTTTTGGGTGCAGCCCCGATCCCTGCGTGAATGCGGGATGCCTTGTGCACCGGACTGTCTGTCCTTACACATTAACCAATTTGGAAAAGCACCAAGGTTGGTGCCTAGTCAATCGAAGGTCCTGCCTTCTTCTATTGTTCCTTCCTCCATTATCCACGTGCCAATTCTGTACAAAAAAAAAAAAAAAAATCCTGCAGTTCATTTAGAGAGGTTTACTTTTAGACTTGGCATTGATTCAAGTCCCTGTTATTATAATGTTTACTCAACAATAAAATATGAAATTATTCAACCATCCAGGTCCCCTTGATCCTCTGACTTTCACCCGTTCAAACTTGTAGACATCCAGTTACCATGTGCTCCTCCGTAAAATTAATTTAAAATACAATAGAATCATTGAAGCTGTTGACTCAGGGGATTATCCAATTCACAATATCGGAGTTGAATAACTCTGACCTTGTCAGCAATCACATTCACCGATCTTGGAGTCAGACAAGGCCAAAACAAATCAGTTAAATGCTTGTTTATTTCCTTTTTTTCAGTCAGTTTTGTTCGTGTCATATAAGATCCAAAGAAATCACCTTTCTGCTATTTATGCAACTGTGTAACAGAAGCAACTAACTCCCCAAGACAAGCAAATTCGTTTGAATGGAGATAGAGGGCTCAATATCACTAAATTACATAATTTAAGCTCATCCAGGCACAAACTTGTCATTTTGATTTGAACTATACAAAGTTACAAGAACACTGTATAGGCAATCTCATAAAGACTCCAATAGATCCGTTTTCATCTTATTAAGGAAAGACCATAGATGGCTAGGATCTATGTTAGAGGGGGATCTACAATTTAAAAATAAATGGGGAAAGAAGATAGTAAAGTATCACCGCATCACAACTACTCTATATCAAAGTTAAAAACTAAGCATAAATATGAAACATCTTGCAAATATTACTTAACTTTATACTATTTGGTTTTAGGTCAAGGGCAATGAATAGTATGGCGCTCAATTGTCCTAATACTCGCTCCATCCCATAAATGAGACCCTTGACTAGCGATATTGTGGAAACAATCTAACTTTTTAGAATCTCAAATACGAAATTTTATAGTCACAAAAATATCATAGCAAGTTTGAAATCACATATTTTAAAAAATTATCTATTTCTTTTTTAAACTTGGTATCGAATCAAATATTTTTCCGTAAAATAGGATTGAATGAGAAATATAATTGTCCCGAATCCACATGGCAGGAAGAAGAGAGGAAAGTGGAGGGAATTGTGAGTAATACCTAAAAGCCAAATACACGGAAATGCTGGCAGCTGAAGGTAGGAACCTGGTGGGGGAAAAGTAAGTGAGACCAAGTCCCACATGTGGAAGTCACTGAGGAGACATTTCAACACTCGACAGCTTAGAATGCAAATTCAACAAAATCAAAGGCTTTATTAACTACACCAGCCGCATATGCACTACTATTCTTAAATCTTAAACGCAACTTGTGGAAATATTTGGATTTCCTAATAAACTCAATCACACTAAAATAATCATTGTTTAATCATAGTCAATTCCTGTAAACTCATGATTCACTAATAAATGCCCATACTATACCTCCATTGAAATCAACAGCTTTTCTTATTTGGCGTGTCTCTACTGGTCAAACCAAATATAAAAAACTACTGGTCTCATCATCTCTCACGTCACATCTTGCACATAGTCAAACAACAATTAGGCCATCTAGCAATTAACTTTGAATTTTACCCGTAATTTGATAAGCATTGTTTTCTATTGAATTGCCATAATATACCAAATAAGTAGACATTTTGAATTTGACTATCAGCATTATCCATTAATGATATTCTTCCAAGTAATTGGTCTAGACTCTAGAAGATCAAACCTATATACGTCAAGGCGGATGGAGTCTAAATTATTGGGTTCAACTCAAGTATTTTTAATATGAAAAGATTTATTAGAATTCTAACAAGTATTGAATTTTAAACATATAATTAATTTCAAAAGCGATAATAACTTCATTGCTAAGGTCGAACAACTTAAATATTGAACCCATCTGCTTTAAAATTTGAATTTGCATCTACATGTACATAGTAAATAAACGTGTCCTATTTCTAACGTTTAAACATTTAAATTAGATTGTACACATAATTGAACATTATCAAGAGTAAGGATATGAATTCATCCAAACCAAATAATTTAGATTTGTACCTTATATGTATTCAAAATTTATCAAAATAACTACAAATAATTAATTTGAAGCTTAATAAATCAAATGAGTTATAGGATTGATAGAATTTTGAAGCGAACCGATAAAATTAATTTGGATCTGCCAATGATAGAGAGCAAATAATTATTTTAACGTTAAAAAACAGAAAGAAAAAAGAATAATTTAAAAGGAAAAAAGAAAAGTCTAACTAACCTTTCCGGCAGCCATCACCGTCGCTGAAACCATCACCTACGAAACCATCTTTACACCGGCACCGGAAACCGTTTCTTTTCCCCGGAAGAAAAATATTTGTACAATTCGCATGCTCATCACATGCACAATCTCCTTCCAATCCCCACTCTAATTCAATCGTCTGAAATTCTAAGTACATCGAAGAACTCTTCTTTGTATTATTATCCATACCAACCAATATAGACGAGACCACAAGTCCACACCCTATATTCTTCAGTTTCCAGTAATCCAAATAATCAGCACTCGCCTCTGAATAACAACTCACATTCTCATTCTTCGAATCACATGACGGTATGTTCAAACGCGCGCTTAAAAGGTCTGACGGTATGGTACACTCGCTCTTCGGGACTGTACAATTCTGTAGAAGTAGCCCGTTTCTCCAAGTCAAACCGTAATTGGTTCCACTAAATTGCTTAAGATCCTCAATCGGACGGCTGCAATTTACTGGAAAGTTGACCATTAATGTATCTGAAGTTACATTTTGTATTAGATATTCTCCAATTCTAATTTCTCCACTTTGAGTACAATTCAAGCGAATCGTACAACCCTCTGAGAATCCAAATGGATAAGGAACACGCTGGCCATTAGAACCAGCTCCACAGTACTGATTACACTGAGTTGAATTAGCAGCACCAACTGATGATGCTGATGATGATGACCAGACCAATAAAATTGAGAAGATGAATCTGATAATTGTTTCATCAAAAACCATGGTTCGAATTAGAGAGAGCAATCATCAGCTTCTGCAAGAGGAAATGAAAATGAGTGATAGCTAATTAGACAGTAAAAAGGGAAGAGGTAAAAGAAGAAGAAGAAGAAAAGTTGAAGAGTTTGACTTAAGGGAGGACAATTAATTGAGGGGAATTAAAGGGGAGCAGTTGAGGATGGTGGGAAGTTCATTGTTTCTCAATAAATGCTAATTTCTGAATTCCATATAGAAGAGGAAAGCGTACCGTGGGACTGGTTTCATCACTATTAATGTTGTGCTTAGCCTCTTAGCTACCTTTTACTTCTCTCTTTCTTGCTCTGCAACTTCTCTTTTCTCTGATTGGTAGCAATTAATAAGACTCCAAAATTTGAAATACCTGAGCTTCAAACGCCTCTGGTTGAAGCTGGGTTTGAATTGGTTTCTATGGATATGAAGCTATCGAACAGTAATCTGAATATCAGCGATAGAAGGAAGGAGAAGGAAGACCTTAAAATACTCGGAAAAAAGTCGCCAATTTGCAGCCAATTTGCACAAGCGCATTTCCATTTCTCACTTTCCTTAATTTATACCCCCATAATTTTAAATTTAAAAAATAAAAATTTAAATGCGCCTGTGAGATTTGGGGCATTTCTCACTTTCCACTATGGATGTCCATGACATTTTCCACTTCCTCAATATTCCTTCCTGTCTAATAAGGTCCATATTTATCTTTTAAGGTTTTTATAAAGTACTATTTAAAAGGATATTTTATAAGAGTAATTTTAATCATAAAATTAACTGTTTACATTACTTTTTTGTTATTAAGCATTTCACACAACTAATAACTTCATTATTGAAATAGTGAAGGTAATCTAGACAAAAGTAATATAGATTATTAGATTTTTTAAAGTCAAATATTTCAATACATATTTAATTTGCTTAAATCAATAAATATCGTGACCAGATTTAATTTATTTTCTTTCGTTTACATAGTTAAGTTGGAGTTCATATGTACGGTAATCTATTGGTGAATATTGTATTGCTAAATATATGACCATTCGGTTAAAAGGGAATCCACCCCATCACGTCCAATCCGTGGTAAATAGTTAACGTGGCTGACTTTCGATTTATGATCAACTGTCCTTAAAATAAATGAAGGGTTATCTCCATAACCAAATCCTGGGTCCTGATTACACCAGAGGCAACAAGTTATACTCCATAAGTGGAGCAATAAACAAGATCAATGCAAGATCCTGAAAAACAATCGCCCGGGCCTGGTCACTGCGACCCCCTTTGTGAGGAGGCACCCCTTCTCCCGAAGTTACGGGGTTATTTTTTAAGGAGAGACAAGTCAAACTACTCCGATGAAGAATTCTGAGTATCCCACAGATAGAAATTTATACTCCTCAAGGGGAGCAATAAACAAGATCATGTTAGGACAAAAAAAATCAGGTGTCATGCGGAATCTAGCAAAACAAACCTTCAACGACGATAAATCATACAATAGAGAGGAATCTACCAAAAGAGACACAGACATTTAACGTGGTTCGGTCAACTGACTCATGTCCACAACGGAGATGAGCAATCCACTATAATAAAAGAGAGTACAAAATATCGAGAGAACAACCTCACGAAGAGGCAAACACAAGTGACAAACTAAAATTTGTCCTGTAAAGTTCTCCTAAATACTACTCTCAAGCCCCTATGGCTACATGCTACTGAATGTGAATGAATGATCCTCAATTTATAGAAGTCTAAACCTTTTCCTACAAGAAAAAAGACTAGCCAAATATTTGAGATTTATAATTTTCTTTTACAAAAAGGAAAACTCAATTAAGGTAATTATATTGCCTTTTTCCTTCAAGATATAGGAAAATCAAATATGGTAAGAAAATTATGGCAAATACCTAACAATTCCCCCCTTGGCCTGAATTTTCTAACAAAATAAACCTGATCCACCTTCCACATTAAAATTTATTGTTCTTATCTTCTTTATTTTTGGGTTTGCCTATTCTTTGACACAACAAATCAATATAAGATCCTGAACCTCTTCAAGAAGAGGCATGCCAAATTACATTGATAAATAAAATTCCGCTTACATTATCCCGTAACGAATTATTTTTATATCTCAAGTTTATCTTTTAATTTAGTGATTAATTATGATTGACCATAATTTACCGCTTAAATTATTTCAATTGATTTGCTTGTAATGTATTGATTAACTTTCAAAGTCAAACAAATATGATATCATTAAAGTTCTATGTACAACTCTTCGTTGAATGGTGACAACTGATATCTTTGCCACTATCATAGAGGCAGAATTGGGATTTTTAGTTTATGGGTTATGTACCACAATTCTTTTTACTTACTGGGTTTAAATCTATTATTTATATATATTTCATATAAATATAGGATTTAATCCAAAGATGCTGAGTTTTACCGAACCCAGAACTAATGAGGCTATCTACGGCCCTGACCACCAAATTATACTTCTAGGGGTCGTTTTGTATGAGGTATAAGTATAATGGCGGTATAAAAATTTAATACCACCTTAATACTTTGTTTAGTTAGTAAACCAGGTATAAGTTATCCCGGTGTTAACTTTATTACTGGGATAACTTATACCTTATAAAAGGTGGGGTAATTAACACCGGTATAACTTATACCTTCTTCTTAGAAATTATGCAATTGTCATTCTTAACATAACATACCAAACAATGAATAAACAACAATCTCAGCATAATTAATTCTAATATAACCTATCCCAATATAACTTATACCGGCATATCTTACACCGGTATAAATCATATTCTAATCAAACGATCCCTCGGAGACCTAGAGCTAATACTGATCATGAACTCACTAAACTTCAAACTCGTGCATTGTGATATAAATTATGAACTTTTGTATGTTAACATATTCCTTTGGGGACATAGTAGGCATTTGGACATAAAAATATGACATTTGGAAAAAAGGTATTTTAAAAAATTAATTAGATATACATTTCAGTTAAAAAGATATTGCAGTACTGTGAGGAAAAAAATATTATTTACATGAAAAAGAGGTAAAAATTATTTGTTGAATTACAATTTTTGAAAATCATCTTCGAAAATTCTGTTATATATAAAGCAAACACTGATTTGAAAATATTTTTGGAAAAAGGAAAAAAAAAAATTATGTGCAAACGGCTCTATAGTCGAATAGTTTTTAAGTCACTAGAGAATATGTATGTGCTTTGCGCGGTATTAAAGACATTTCATTTTATCAACCTAAATTTACCAAAATAAGCAATTAATCTTAATTAAACTCTACTCTAAAATATTTTTCACATAAATAATTGGATGTGTGACCAACCAAAACCAAAGTGAAAAAAGTTTGACACTCGTAGCGAGTTTGTTCCAATATATTTTTTCACTTTTTTTTTTTTTTGCACTAACTATAGAATTAGTTAAGACTAAAGAAGATTATCATAACAAATTTTTGGCCAAATGTGCCAACACTCAATGTGGAACGATAAAGGCCATGGAGATAAAAAAAAATTCAAATTTTAATCTCCGTTAAAGAGCTTGCGCAACCCATTGTCATTGTTCAGATTTTCTTAATTTACTGCCGAATGCAACTTCATTTGGTCCGAAGAGCACCTATAAGTCAACAAACAAAAGAGAAATTGCATTTGTATGAGCTATAATTCGACCTCACAATACTTAGAATATGTTAATCGTTTCCCTCGTCCCAAATACGTATAACGGGCGTCGAGGCCGTCTCCAACTGGGCGCAGACGCCGTAAGCAGCAAGGCCGTCCTCGACCATAGAATGTAATCCGTCGCCGCCTGCAACTCTTTCGTCAAAAACGACATCTTGCGGGTACGCCCGCAACAGTTTTATGACACAGATTCAATCTCCAAAGAAAGTGAACAATCATAACCAAGAACCTATAAATACGAAGGCAACCGGAAAAATAGGGGGTTCCACTCTCTCCCCATGAGGGCTCTAAGAAATACAGAGTACAACACAGAGTGAGAATTGCTATCAACAATACAGGATAACGATAGATCTATGAAAACATGATTGTAAGGATCTGAACCTCTTCATGGAGAGGTAGATTAACCCATCATCATGAATAAAGATCACTAAATATCCCCTGTTATCTCTACATATGTCTCCATTATCTTTTTCCTTTATTAAACTTCATATATGCTACGACCTGCTATGATTGGCCCTTCAGTTTTAATAATTGTTTTGAGTTCATAAATGTTCATAAGCATTTCAGATCAAACAATTTTGGCGCCGTCTATGGGGATTTCATAGCAAGGTCGCATAGCTTTCCCTGAAGTCACAAACAAAAGGAAAACGACGATCGAGGGGTTAAAAGCCCAATCAGAACGAGCCTGATTCGTCTAAAAAAAACGATGATGAATGAAAAGAGAAAAGTCAACAAAAGTTCAATTATAGTTGAACTGGGACTCAGGCCATGAGCCTTCGCCAATGTAAGTTCAACAAAAGTTGAAGTAAAACTCGGACTACGAACCCTCGACGCTAAAAGTCAACCGAAGTTCAATTAAGGTTGAACTGGGACTCAGGCCATGAGCCTTCGCCAATGTAAGTTCAACAACAGTTGAAGTAGAACTCGGGCTACGAGCCCTCGAATCAAAAGTCAACCAAAGTTCAATTACGGTTGAACTGGGACTCAGGCTATGAGCCTTCACCAATGTAAGTTCAACAACCGTTGAAGTAGAACTCGGGCTACGAGCCCTCGACTCAAAAGTCAACCAAAGTTCAATTACGGTTGAACTGGGACTCAGGCTATGAGCCTTCGCCAATGTAAGTTCAACAACCGTTGAAGTAGAACTCGGGCTACGAGCCCTCGACTCTAAAATCAACAAAAGTTAAATTACGGTTGAACTGGGACTCAGGCTATGAGCCTTCGCCAATGTAAGTTCAATAACAGTTGAAGTAAAACTCGGGCTATGAGCCCTCGACGCTAAAAGTCAACCAAAGTTCAATTACGATTGAACTGGGACTCAGGCTATGAGCCTTCGCCAACGTAAGTTCAACAACAGTTGAAGTAAAACTCGGGCTACGAGCCCTCGACGCTAAAAGTCAACCAAAGTTCAATTACGGTTGAACTGGGACTCAGGCTATGAGCCTTCGCCAACGTAAGTTCTACAACAGTTGAAGTAGAACTCGGGCTACGAGCCCTCGACTCTAAAATCAACAAAAGTTCAATTACGGCTGAACTGGTACTCAGGCCATGAGCCTTCGCCAATGTAAGTTCAACAACAGTTGAAGTAAAACTCGGGCTACGAGCCCTCGACGCTAAAAGTCAACCAAAGTTTAACTACGGTTGAACTGGGACTCAGACTATAAGCCTTCGCCAACGTAAATTCAACAACAGTTGAAGTAAAACTCGGGCTATGAGCCCTCGACACTAAAAGTCAACAAAAGTTCAATTACTGTTGAACTGGGACTCAAGCTATGCGACTTCTCCAGTGTAAGTTCAACAACAGTTGAAGTAAAACTCGGGCTACGAGTCCTTGACGCTAAAAGTCAACAAAAATTCAATTACGGTTGAACTTGGACTCAGGCCATGAGCCTTCGCCAATGTATGCTCAACAACAGTTGAAGAAAAGCTCGGGCCACGAGCCCTCGACTCTAAAAGTCAACGAAAAGTTTAATTACGGTTGGGCTAGGACTCACGCCATGAGCCTTCGCCAATAAAGGCTCAACGACGGTTGAAGTAAAACCCAGGCCAAGAGCCCTCGATCCACGACAACTGGTGACCACGCCAGCCTAATGAGCAGAGAGTGAACGGAAAGAAAAAACAAAAGGGGGGAGATCCCCCCAATTCCAAATTAAAACAGGCGGATACGGGCCATGCCCGTCCGCCCTGAAACAATAATTGTCCGAAACTAACAACAACATTCAATCAAATAAAAAATAGCCACATACGACAACAAGAAAAAGAAAATACAACCAACTAATTACCAATCAACTAGGGGTTGCCAGCGACGCCGTCAACTCCAGTTCCATCATCGCCGGCCTCCGCCGCTCCGTCATCAGCCCCGCCCGCGTCGGCCTCAGCTCCGCCCACGTTGGCCCAGCTCCGCCCGCTTCGGCCCCAGCTCCCCTTCCGCCTGCCTCTCCCGCACCTTCTCCATTATCAGCTCCGGCCCCGATCCCTCCAGGAATATCATCGTTATCAGGTGTCGTGGTGTCAAAACCACACTCCTCACGAGCCTCCCGCGCCTTCTGACGCGCCTGCTCAAAGGCCCCTTCAGTGATCAGGCCGGCTTCAAACAAATGCTTATATATGTCTCGCTATGCTTCGGCATAGATCCAAGCTTCACGAGTACTACCCAAACACGTGGAGTGCTCCTGGACACGCCGGTTATCCTGTTCAAGAAGCGTTATCTGCCCCGCGGCCTCCTGAGCATTCCCCTCCAACGTCCTGATCCGCTCCTCGAGGCTGTTCTCCCTGGAGGCGGCAGCGGCTCTTATTGCCGACAGTTGAGAGTCGTTGTCTTGGATAATCCCCTCAAGCTCGGTCACTCTGGCAAAAGCCTCAACCAGTCTACGCCTCAAGTCGGCCGATTCCCCCTCCGCAGCAGCAACCTTTCCGCTCCACTCCGAGGTAACCGCCGCCACCTTGGCCAAACATTGGCGCTCGCTCTTCAAGGATGCCCTTCTCACGGCCTCTAGCTCGTCGTTCGCCTGGCGTAGCCGCCCCTCCAATGCCTCAATACGGCCGAGCGCCTGATCCCTTTGTAACTCCACTCGCGCTAAATCACTGACCAACTCCTGGTTGCGGGGATCGACCCTCAAGCGCTCCTCGAGCTCCCTGAATTTAAGCCGTAAGTGGCGGCACCTCTCAAGAACACGGAGGAGAACCCCGACTCGAACATTGGTCCGACGCAGGCACTCTACCTACAGCAAAAAATCCTGCGAAACAAAAAAAAATGTAAATACAGAAGGGTCAGGGACGGAAACTTGAGAAGACGTAAGATGTTACAAGGAAATAGTCAGTTCGGAACGCATACCTTCACGCCCAACGATGCCACCTCATTCGTTATACCAACGTCCATTACCTCCCTCAGCGACTGGTTCTCCACAAAAGAACACAACTGGCCCAGCAGCGGCACCATGGAAGCATCCCTCAGCAACAAATTTTCATCCGCGGGAAATTCGATCACCCGCGACCTCCCGTCTGGATGGACAGTCGCACGCGTGATCCCATCACGGAATATTCGAACATCCTCAGAATCCAGGTCGGATCCAGACGGAGACACCTTTTCTATTGTCGCCGCCCCTGTCGACGGAGTGCTGGAGTCTCTAGGGTCCACGACCACCCGCGAGGGCTCGCCCGCCTCAAATCTGTGGGTGGAAGACTAGGAAGTAGGGGCGGCACTCCCTTCCCGCTCATCCCGGGCCCTCAGATCATCCGGCGCACCCATTGGAGTGCGCGCCATCTCAACAATTTCCCTCGTCCCGGAGGGCGACGGAGGAGTCACGACTATCTCCTTATTTGCAACTCGTTGCACCTCCGGAGGAACCTGAGGTGGAAGGATCCGTCGCCTGACCAAGGGCCTCTCCTCTTCATCTCGAGAAGGCGATGACTCTCGGGAGCGTACAACTCCCTACATACTCCCGCCTTCGAGCCAAGGGCGAGCAGGCGAAGGGGCAGCTACGGAATTAACAGAAACGGCCCCTGGGAGCCCGAGCAGCGGCAAGAGTGAAAAACCTGGCGATCGCCCCAGGACGCCGAAATATGGGTTGAGGAGCCCTGCCGCGGATTACCCGTCCTACAAAAATAGACGATAAACCAGCATTGGACTACGACGACTGCCAAAAGACAGTCCCCATTGATGAAAAGCAACTTACCTACGACCAGACTGTGGCCGTATCTCCTCGAGAAGGACGCCCACGACCGAATTCCCTTAGTATGCGGAAGGACAACTTCTAACCATCCACGCAGACCAGTGAATAGAGGTGGGGGCGACCTGTCAACTGCGGAAACGACCAAACGACCGTCAATCAAGAGACAAAAGTAAAACACAATTTCAGTCCTCCTCAAAAAGAGAAAAAAACAAAATAGTAAGAAGACTTACGGGCATAATTCCAGGCCTCCGGAAAGCCCGAAGGGGACGCCACTAGATGACTGGTCCGGACGTAGAAAAATTGTTCATATTGGTAAGGCTCGACCTCGTCGTCCAAGGCCGTCACCAATCCTTGCCACCCGCGCGAAACCATCTGAATCATGCTCCCCCGATTCCGTTGAGGAGCAAAAAGAGCGAGGACGTGCTGGAGAGTGACCAATCTGCCGGCTAACTTCGAGAGCTTGAGCAGCATGGCCAATAGCCTATACACGGACGAGGTAAGCTGCCCCGGGCAGACGCCATAATACCGACAGAAATCGACTAGTAAATTGGGAAGGGGCATCCTGAACCCCAGCCTGAGCGAGAAAGAGTAGAACACGCAAAACCCCGGGCGGTCGGTGTGCACCCTGTCTCCGGGCTGGGCTAATATGATGTCAGCATGGGAGGGGATAAGCCCCTGCGCGCGCAGCTAGGCCATGCTCACCTCCCCCATCAGTGGGGCCTCATTGACATGCTTAGCACCGCCATCCACAGTGAAATCCACCGCCAAACTTCCCGCCCCTGGAAGTATATCGTCAATCGAGGGCATCCTCTCAATATCATTCCGGTCAGCTGCCGGAAGCACGGGGGACAACCCCTCAATCACCGGAGATTCTACGGGCAGCACCACCGGGAGACCGTCACGAGGAGGAAGGCCAGCCATTTTACTTGGGTCACCAGGAGGATTAGATGAAGAACATGGAAATATGACTAAGAACGGGTAGCAATTATGCCACAGAAAAAGCAAATTTACCTGAGAACTTGCTAGAGAGAAAAATGATCTACACAACAAAGAACAAAGAAATGTATGACATACCAGACCATCTTATAAAGAAAAATCGAATCAAAACCTCGGGAAACTGATAGGCGCCATTTAATGCGAATCCTAACCGTCAGAAACAGTTCAATTCTCATCGAAACTGTCGCTTCCATGATCGAAATCGGGGAGTATGCTCCGGAAAACAAGACGTCACTACAAGCATCCCTAGTACGGCGCCACATCGACCGAACTCTGCATCTTGGAGCCTGCATAGGGCGGGAGCGCCTTCGGACCCTCGATCGACGAAGAGGCGTCCAGAGAGGTCGCCGAATTATCGGTCGAAAGGGGACGCCGCATGGACTATCATATCCGCTCATCCCGGTCCGTCTCGATGACACCGCGATAAGCGGAGGGACTATCTGTATGAGCTATAATTCGACCTCACAATACTTAGAATATATTAATCGTTCCCCTCGCCCCAAATACGTATAACGGGCGTCGATGCCGTCTCCAACTGGGCACAGACGCCGTAGGAAGCAACGCCGTCCTCGACCATAGAATGTAATCCGTCGCCGCCTGCAACTCTTTTGTCAAAGACGACATCTTGCGGGTACGCCCGCAACAGTTTTATGACACAAATTCAATCTCCAAAGAAAGTGAACTATCATAATCAAGAACCTATAAATACGAAGGCAACTAGAAAAATAGGGGGTTCCACTCACTCCCCATGGGGGCTCTAAGAAATATAGAGTACAACACAGAGTGAGAATCGCTATCAACAATACAGGATAACGATGGATCTATGAAAACATGATTGTAAGGATCAGAACCTCTTCATGGAGAGGCAGATTAACCCATCATCATGAATAAAGATCACTAAATATCCCATGTTATCTCTACATATGTCTCCATTATCTTTTTCCTTTATTAAACTTCAGATATGCTACGACCTGCTATGATTGGCCCTTCAGTTTTAATAATTGTTTTGAGTTCATAAATGTCATAAGCATTTCGGATCAAACAGCATTCACACTAAAAATCTATTTCCACTTACAATAAACAGAGTTATCCAATATACACATTCATAATTAACATTTATACATACGTACAAAAGATAAAAAGAGAAAGGGACTTCATAGCGCATCACATAAATATAATTTATAACCAAAATACAACTGTCAAATATGTTAGGTGTTTGCCATAATTTTCTTACCATATTTGGTTTTCCTATCTCTTGAAGGAAAGGAACAATATAATTACCTAAGTTGGGTTTTCCTTTTTGTAAAAAGGAAATTAGAAATTCTTCCATATTTGGCTAGTCCCTTTTCTTGTAAGGAAAGGTTTGGACTTCTATAAATTGAGGATCCTTCCTTCTCATTCAGTAGCATTCACAATGTAGCCATAGGGGACTTGAGGGTAGTGTTTAGGGGGGGGGGAGAACTTTTCGGGACAAGTGTTAGTGTGTCACTTGTGTTTGTCTCTTCGTGAGGCTGTTCTCTCGATATTTTGTATTCTTTTCTTATTATAGTGGATTGCTCATCTCCGTTGTGGACGTAAGTCAGTTGACCGAACCACGTTAAATATTTGTGTCTCTTTTGGTAGATTCTTTCTATTATATAATTTATCGTCGTTGAAGGTTTGCTTTGCTATCTTCCGCATGACACCTATTTTTTCGGTCCTAATAAAATATTCATTTCGGCTAAAAGAATATGCACAAACTACTCGTAAGCTTTCTAAAAGGATGTTGCCAAGGATGCTGCATAATTTGGATCGGAGGATGTAACAAATGAAAATATTGTACATAACAGTTTTAGAAAACAAACTTTTAAGAAATTATATAATTCTATACTAATGTTACATTTGTGAAATCAACGAAAATCAATGCTTTGAGAAATTGCACAAACTTAAGGGTATATGATATTAACAAATGTAATTTGTCTTCTTATGTTAAGAACCGAAACAAGAAAGAAAAACAAATAAAAATATATTAAGAAGAACTCTTCCGAAGAAAGTGGATTTCATCTCCTCGTAAGTCTTGAATTGTCTCTTTATAAAGCCATGGATTAAGTTTTTCTGAATTTCTCTATATCATTAAATGGGTTTAGAGGGATTTAAATTACTTTTATGACCATGTAAATACGCTATATTTAATGACAAAATAAAGCACTTAATTAAAAAAAAATTGGGACTCAAACGAAACCCGCATTTGCTGGCCTTAAATGACCTTTCAATATATGGCCTAGCAACTTTTCATGGAAAAAAAAGCTAAAAATGGAAAAAAAAAAAGATAAATAGAATCCATGACCAAAGAGAGGTGCCAACTCATCTTCTATTATCATATATATATATATATATATATATATATATATATATATATATATATATATATATATATATATATATATATATATATATATATATATATGACAATAGAAGATAGATAGATAGATTAATATGATTATTCCCTCCGATTTAAAATAAGTGACTAAACTAATTTGCTTTAACACGCTTATTAAAAAAATACTAAATTATATGCAAAAATACATACTATGATTAAACTATTCCTAATTAAACATTTAATGTGAGTAGTAAGAAATTTTGTTAGGAATATACATACGAATTATTTTGTAAAAATAAATTGAATTCTTCTTGATTACATAACTGGACACTTATTTTGAATTAAAAAAAATTAGTTACTTATTTTGAACTGAGTATATTATGGTGCGTAAAATAGATTCTTTGCAAATAATGAAAGTGAATCTTAAAAAGAAAAAAAGAAAATAGAATCATTTGACAAAAGTACAAAATGGACGCGCAAAGGCAGCAAGGCGGCGACTACTGACCAACTGCCATCGTTCTTTGTAGGTCTTGATTTGGATAAAAATGGTAACCGTGGGACCCGCAGATGGTTCCATTTAATTAGAATCATTAGGCCGTAAATGCATTCATTTCGAAAGTTAGTCCATAATTGAAATTGATATACTTAGGGCAGTAATTATACAATTTAGTAATTATTCAATTGTGTAATTATGACGACATGTTTGTTTGTTATAGTGTAGTTACAATATAATTACTGTAATTATAAATTTACTGTTTGGTTGCACAAGTATAATTATACAATTAGATTAAATTTTAAATTAATAAATTATCAAAATTTAAATTTTTATATAATAAATATATGCCTATAAATTTTTATAAGTATAAATAATTTTATATTTGATATTTAAGATGTATATTTTTCTTGAATATACATTAATAACTAATATTGTAAAAATAATTTATCTATATATTTTAAATTAATAATATTTAGTTTAGATACGTACAAAAATTAAAAATATACGTTTTTTTTGTAAGAACATCATGGAATTCATATTTGATAAAATAAATTAATATTTATAAATATAATATCATAACATTATTCAAATAGTTGACACTGATCTATCAATCAATTCTAATTAAAAAATGAACAACATGTAAGCCAATACTACTAAAATAAGTACATTAGAATCATGAATATAACACAATTTTAAAATTCAAGCATATGTCAAATTACATTATAATAATAGTAAGTTACACTATAATTATAGATTAGGAAACGTAATAAGTTTATAACCACATTCAACAATGAAATTTCACTTTAATTATATCACTCATTATATGACAAGTTTGTAAATGACTCATTATTTATAATATTAGGAGGTGTAGTTTCAAAAAATAGAACAATAAAATAAATAAAAATAAAATATAAGCAATTACATGAATAACAAGAAATAAAAGATAAATAATTTACAAAGAAAAATATATTTTAAAATTGTAAAAGAAATTAAAAAGTAAAAATAAAATTTTAAAAATTAAAATAATAGAAATAAAATGTTATAAAGAAACTAAGAAAGGAAATTAAAGTGAAAATAAAAATAAAAAGGAAAAAAAAACAAAAAATAACCTTGTAATTACACATTGTAATTACACTAATTCTCACCTCCCCCTTGAGAATTGGAGAATGTAATTACACCATTCTAATTATACCAATTTCTATGCTGACCAAGTTATTACTTAACCAAACAAACATGCCAAACTGTGTAATTACACCCAATTACATCCAAATCCAATTCTTAGGTGGCTTTCCAAATATGCTCTTAGGAATTTTTACCTCTTATAGCAAAAATTGATACCTTATTTATTTTAAACAAATACTATTTTTAAAAATTATATTCTATCAAATATCTATGGTTACCTCATACCTTTAAGCCATAAAATACGTTTTGTATTATTTTTCACTATGGGCATTCCCTGTATCAATCTATGCTCATTCTTCTCTTACAAAAATCCAACACAAAAAACTACACATCTCTCACTCTCTCCTGACTCACTCGTGACTATGTCCGAGTTTCCTCACTCACTACTATGCTTCAACTTGTAGAAATCCAGACCCCTGTTACTTCTGGAATAAGTGAAGGCAGTGGCGAGTATTTTGCTCGTGTTAGATTAGGAAAACCGGTGAAGGAATTCTACGTGGCTATTTACACTGTAGTGACATTACATGGCTTCAATGTGAACCCTGCTCCGAATGTTACCAGCAAACCGATCCAATTTTTGACCCTTCCGATTCCACCACCTACACTCGCCTCTCACCTGAGTGTTCCGCTCTTCATCTCTATATAAATCTCTGTCTTCCTCTTCTCTTCTTCGTTCTAGGGTTCTACCCAATCTGGGATTTTCGTCCTAATCCACAATTGTCACTCAAATTCAATTGTAAAGAATAAGTTTTTTGAAGTGCATGTGAGGGTATTATGGTAACAGGAACAGTTGCATTTCGAGTCAGAATCGTGCCCACTTGAAGATTCTGTTAATATATTTCAATATATATATATATATTCAAATTGCTTTGTTTTTGTTGTATTTATCTGTTGAAAAAAATATTCAGCATATTTTCTCTGAAGATTGCTATGTTTTTGGAGTGTTTTTCGGTTAAGAATCTTTTTATAACTGAAAAGATAATTTTTGTGTGTTATAATTGAGTTTGTTGAGTCATATTAGGAGTATATTATGTTAATTGATTCACTTTGTTTAAAATAGCTGAATAGATCATGAATTGTGCTATTTACGTTACCATATTCACAATTACATATCGTGAATACAGTCGAATATAATAATCTATCTTGCTGTAATCCTCAATTTCACGCCGTGAATACAGTCGAATACAATAATTTGTCTAGTTATAATTCCACGTTTCCCGCCTAGAAATGCTACTGCATTCATGAATATAGTAGCCTAAATACATCGAATACATTTTAAAAAATTTAAAAATATAGCTATATGAAGTAATATAATAAATGGTAGCTACAACTAACTAATAACTACTAAAACATAGTGATTTCAGAACGTTTCTCATTTATTTAGTAATAGCACTCGGTCGAATCCCCCCTAATGATTTGATCAAATTGAGACGATTGAGCTATTCAAGACTTTTATGTATCTTCACAAATCTATATGCAACTCAAGTGAAACAATATATAACTCAACATGTGCAAGAGTGGCTAGAGTTGATTGAGTAGCATATCCCCTACGAGAGATGATAGGTTCGAAGTTCTCTGAATGCTTTCTCGGTCGAGTTCGTCGCACGAGCTTGCCTAATATGATTTACTTATCAAGTAATTTACGAAATATTTTACTGGGCGATATTTATCTAGAGCGCACCTGAAAGATAGTGGCCATGAGCAAGGGCGAAGCTCCGTTGGGTTAAGGGTGGTCAATCGACCACCCTTCATCGAAAAATTGTATTGTGTATATAAGTAAAATATTAAATTTTAGAGCTACAATGCAAACCATAAATTATTGGCTTTAAATAATTAAATATTATATTAAAATAGAAAAAAGTTCCAAAAAACTGAGAAAATAGATAGATACATTTCCTTGATTTAGAGATGTGCCACTTCAGCTTTTTCATTCCCTATATATATATATATATATATATATATATATAATGTGTGTGCGTGAAATTAAACAATCTATATATATATATATGAAACCATGGTGAATACAGAACAATAGACTAGTTTGACAACCAAAAAACATAAGAAAGAAGAGGAGCAATCTGCTATACAGCTCTAAATTGATTTACTATCTACAAACAAAATTTTAATTTCTATAACTCGTAATGTATACGGTTAAAACGAGGCCTACCCGATTTTACTATTTAATCGAGGCTAGGGAATTGTGTCGAAGATCGGCCTCACAACGGGCCAAATCGAGGTACGAGGACAAGGCACCGAGTTTGGAGACAGAGGCACTTATCGAAGATCAAGGCCAATAGCGATCAATACCAAAGGAATAGACGTCGAGAAAAACACAATAACAAAAAGGCAAGATATCCATGACTGGTCGAAGATTATGGCGCAAATCTCGAAATATATCAAATCAAAGGCGGTTATTTAGTTAATCATGGGATTTACTTTTTTAACTAGAATTGTACCATAAATAGAAACTCTCTACTATATAAATAGGGTTCTAATCATCTTATAATCATCTTACATCACGCATATCAAACCAATGCAATACTTTCTAGCTTATATTTAAGTTCATCAGTTTTCTTCTTAACTATTTTGGGCACCGATCAGTTCGAGGGCACCTAAGCTCGAGGATTGAACTCTGTTCTAATACTGGTTTGCTTATTTTTTGTTAATTTTTTCTATTGATTTTCATGTTCATAAATTAATATTAGGTGAAATCACGTGTCCGTAAAACCACATTATACGTTTAATTATTATCTAATTTTTTAGGGTAAACAATTTGGCGTCTATCGTGGGGCTAAGGATAATAGTGATTGCCTAATATTAATCCTCAGAACACAGACTGTTTTACGCTTGTTCTCATAAGTGTCTTTGATTTCAGGAATCAACATGTCAAACTCTCAAGCAACACCCACTCACACAGACACCAACCTTGGTCTTTATGGCGAGAACGAGAACATAGTTGCAATGGAGTACCTCCAGTCAATACCGATGGACCACCGACGATAGATCTAGTCGATGTCAGTTCTTGTGTTGCCATTCATGAAAATTTAGGCGTCGGCCATGAAAATAGCGTCCGTAGAGATTCCCGGGCAGCCGTTCAGAATGCATAAAGCAGTGAAGAAGGCGGGATTAGACTTAGAATGATATTTGAACATGTTACAGACTCAGCAAGCTATGATAGCGCAGCTCCAAAATCAGAATCGAGCACCAAACAGAATTGAGCTCAATACATCACTGGAAGTTATTCATAGGGTCGTACCTGTACCAGAGAAATCGAACAATAATAGATCAGGAACTGACTCTGCCATCATGAAGATACTCGAGGTGCTCACTAATCGGAATGAGTCGGCAGAAAAGAAACAACAACAACAACAACAACAACAACCCAGTATATTCCCACAAGTTGGGGTCTGGGGAGGGTAATATGTAGACAGGCTTTAACTCTACCTGAAAGGGCAGAGAGGCTGTTTCCAATCGACCCTCGGCGAAGAGAATCGACAGAAAAGAAAATTAAGGCTAATAAAAAAATATAGAAACGTACAATTCACGGGCTGACCAAATACTGGGGAACCCGTTATTCTAAAAGGTTTGTATTCGATGAAGTTTGTGCAGAAGTCTATCCCCCCAAGTGCGGCTCCGAAGCCCATTCCAAAGAAGTTCTGCATGACATAAATTCCCAAATTCAATAGAACCACTGATCCTAATAAGCATGTCACTTCTTATACATGCACAATAAAAGAAAATGACTTAAAAGATGATGAAATTGAATTTGTTATGCTGAAGAAGTTTGGAGAAACTTTATCGAAGGGGGCAATGATATGGTACCATAATTTTCCATCTAATTTTGTCGATCCTTTGCCATGCTTGCTGATTCATTCGTAAAGGCACACACCAGAGCAATAAAGGTCATGACTAGGAAGTTGAACCTCTTAAAAGTGAGGCAAAATGATAATGAAATTCTAAGGGAATTCTATCTCGGTTCCAGATGGAACACATGGACCTACCCCTGGTCGCCGATGATTGGGTTGTCGAAGCCTTTACTCAAGGTTTGAATGAGCGAAGTTCGATAGCATCATGAAAACTAAAGCATAATTTGGTTGAATATCTAGCTGTGACCCAAGCCGATGTGCATAATCGATACCATTCAAAAATCAGGGTCGAGGATGATCAGTTAGGATCCCCTTTCGTTTCGCCTACCCAAATAGATCTGATGGAAGAGTTTAAAGGGACATCGATAGAGAGCCCTAGTCAAACAGATATTAGACTGTGATCATTTTGAGGTCGAACGGAAATCAAACGAAGTATTTTCAACCGAAAATACTCCGATTAAGGTCTATTAGACCCCAAATCTCTAATTAATTGGACAAATTTTATCATTTGGATTTTTAGGGTTCTTGAGGGCGTGACTTGAAATTCGAACAGTTTGTGTTAGATTTGAAGGGAAACAATGGCATCTTAGTGGCGAGTGATATCCAGGGATGCCATAGTGTGAGTTTGGTGGCGATTGGGCAAACTAGGTTTTTGGTCGGATTCTTCGATCTAAAATTCGAAACAGACGGTGATGATTCGAGGACAATGGAGTGTGAATTTGAAAAGAGGATGGCACGGTGGTTCAGGGGCGTAAATATTGGGTGGTTTGGACCACCGGAACCGTCGTGAGGCGATTTCCGGTGGGCGGAGCATGGTGGTAGGCGGCGGAGTTCGTCTGTGATGGGAGAGGAGGGGTCTGGCAAAAAGAAAAATGAAATCGGGAATAAGGGTTTGGGTATCTGAAATTAGATTAACTAATTTCGACTGTTGGATGATGAGAATCCAACGGCCATGATTAAAAAATGGGGCAATTAATGTGGTCCATTGGATCAATGATGATCGGCGGCCTGGATCATTTCATTTAAATGGAACGACGCCGTTTGGTCTTGTTAATAGACTGGGTCGACCCGGGTGAGATGGGGTGAGTTTGGGCTAGTTTCGTTTGGGTAAGGGGTTTTGGATTGGATTTGACCCAATCTAATTTCCCTCTCTCTTTATTTCCTAAAACTAAACTCTAAATTAAAAAAAAATCACATTAACTTATAAAACATCTAATTAACTTTTACTAATAATTAAAATACATAATTAAATACCAGATAAAATAAAAATCACATAATTGGACATTAAATGGTAAAAATATAAAAATACATTATTTTGTGATTTTTCATTTTCATAAAACAAACTTAATTACTCTTAATTGCAAACTTGAATTTTATATACAAATGCAATATATTTTTTATATTTTTATTTATTTAAACAAATAAACATGGACACACAAATGAAAACAATAAGAGAAAAATAACATAAAATCCACAAATATTGCAATCAACACAAAACGCTCTTTTTTTTTTTTGAATTTTTGGGAGTAAATCTCATACGGGGCAAAAATCGCGTGCTCACAATAACCAAATAAAGAATGAGTGCAGTGTGGAAGGGCCAACCCTTATGTGTCCAAGTTCAAAGGGAACTCAAGGGTCCCAAGGCAAGACTCACACAAGAGGGAAAGAACTTAGGTTCTAGGAATATAGTGAAAATGCAGAACATGGAGATTATATTGAAAAACTGGGGTGGGAAATAGTAAGTGATAAAGGGGGACTTGAAATTAGTAGTAGTAAAATTTAAATTACACAGAGTCAACATTTGCACAAAGGAGTCAAGGGTTTAGGAATACATTGCATGAAGCATATGACCATAGGAGGGGTCAGGTTTAGACATGCACAACAATAAAAGATGCTGCCATGCTCACAAACCAGCTAGAGAATACAAACATAAAGAAGGGATGTGGGGTTTGGAATTCGTGCATATACGAGAGCATTAACTTTAAAGGGGGAAAAGAGTATATTGCCACATATTAATAATGTAACTTGATTGCAGAAACATAAGCAGAAATAGAGACAAGCACGAGGGAAATTGGAACAATTACATAAACATATTGTTATTGATGCTTGAAAATTAACTAGGACATATCAGTGAGAAGCAAAGTACAGAAAGAAAAGTAAGCAAATGTCTACAGCCTAGCCTAGGCTTCAGCCAACTAGACAAAGCAATATCACAAATAGTAACAGAGAAAAGAGAGTTTTTTAGTGAAGTGTGTGTTCTGAACTTTATTGTTCGTGTCCTATTAAAGAAAAGAGGGGTGGGTATTTATAGTTTTAAAACAGGTGGTAAGTAAGGTAATCAGTAAAGTCTTAACATAAAGATGGAAACAATCACAAATTAGAATCAACTAATACAAGTGATTCCCTTTAATTAGGGAATCATTATTTAACGGTAGTAGCATGCTTCAATTAAGAAAGGAAAATTAGTTTGAAGACATATCGATCATTGTCATATAAAGGGTAGTAAAAACATGAGGTGAACCATCAAGTCTAGGTACAAAACTATGCTTATTTTTAGAAAATATTCAGTAAGGTAGAATATCACAGCAAAGGAAAAGAATCAATTAATTTTAAACGAGCAAGTGAAATTAGGGTTTATAAAGAAAAGATTTGTAATCGGTCACAAGTCCAAGATCAATCAAGGAAGAGGCTTCAACATATAAATAGAGTGAACAGGAACATCAGACATGTGAGGCCAAACACTTTGGCAAAAGAGATAATCACAAACATTCAGCATTGAGAGAATAAGCTAGGATTCAGTAGTAAAGTAAACATTCGAGGCATAGTAGTCAAATAGGGCAAGTCACATAGAATCAACAGTGAAGAAAATATAGCATCAGGTAAAAGAAATCAGAGGCATGTAAAGGTCTCACGGTAGCGGGTAAGGAAACCTTTGAGAAGTGAGGGTTTCAACAAAAGTCAAGTTAAAAAGATAGTAAAACTCATAATCAAATAAGTCAAACAAAGAAAAGAGAGTCTGAAACAAGAAACTTTTATTAGAGTCCAGTAGACTTTCAAACAACCAGTCTCAGACCAAAAGACCTCAAGTTTTTCACAATAGTCGAGCTTAAAAAGATGGTAAAACTCAGAATCAAATAAGTCAAATGAGAATGAAGCAAGTACACATTTAAACAAATGATTTTCAGAACTCAAATAAGACCTAAAGAACTAGGGGTTTAACATGCTAAAATAGATAGAAGAACAACATGAGCAAATAGCAAAATCCTCAACAACATTAAGATTAGAGAAGAAAACTTAAAGGAAATACCCTAATTGTTGAAAGTGAAGAGTCATTTTGAAAGAAAAGTCAAAGAACCTTCGAGAAGCACTTAGAAAGTTCATAGGAAGCGCTTATCTAAGATAGATCTGAAAGAAATCGGAAAATCCTAGAGTTTAATGTTTCAAAAAAACCCAAAAAATGAAAAAGGCATTGAAAGTTTCCGATCTAACCAGGAATGTCAAAGATCTGCCTTGAAAGGCCATGAGTGGCCGGAGAAAGGTCATGGATGGCCGGAGAAAGGCCATGAACAACAATCGAGCAAGGACTGGGCTAGGTTCCTTCGAGGTCTAGCCATGAAACCACAGAACCAAATACATAGGAGCCATAGAAGGCTGGAACATATCTCAAAATGGCCTGAGAAGCCATGGATTAACCAGGTATTAGGGTGGGGTTAGATGGCGGTTGCTAGGGTTTAGGTGGTGTTGCAGAGAGAGTTTGAGAGGAAGGAAATTCTAAGGCGGCGAATAGTAACAAATGGTAGGGTTTTGGGATTAATTAAGGTAATGGGCGATGGTGGTTGTTGATTTGAATGATCAACGACGTTGATTAAATGGGTAGATAGGTAGGTTTATGAGGATGGATTTGGGCCTATTCCGGTGGATTTATTTGGGTTGGAAATTGAATTTAAATTGGGGTAGAATTCAAGCTATAATTGAAATGCAATTGGGCTAGATTTTAAATAGTCATTTTCCCCTATTTAATAAAAAGTGATAAATTAATTTTTGAAAAGAAATTAAAAGTACTAAAATAATTTATAACATATAATTAATAATTTAAAAATATATGACTTAATTTTAAGAATATAAAACACAATTAAATCTAAAAGGGGCTAATATTGCAATTAAATGCTTGGACACACACACACACACACACACACACACACATATATATATATATATATATATATATATATATATATATATATATATATATATATATATATATATATATATATATATATATATATATATATATATATTATTTTAAAGTTATTTTGCATACTGAAAATATATAAGGAAAAATTAGGTGTCGACAATTTCTATTTAACTTCACTTGCACCAAATGACTAGCATACATTGGTATCTAGCATAAACTTCAAGTGTACATATTAATTAAGTTCACACGCATATATACACTAGTCCATACATACTTACACTAATTCACACATGTCCTCTCTTTTCTAATTATATGTATGAAACATTAAATTAATGTAAACAAATCTAAATAAGTTTATTACTTACTATTTTTAACAAGCTAAAGATGTAAATCAACTCTCTAAATAATTAGCGTCCCAATCAATCAAATTGCAATTGCACAGATTTAAGTTTCACAAGTGAAATCCAGTGTATACAGTAGTGAACGATCTTAACGTGTTCAAAAATAGCGGACGAAAAGAAAAATGTGCAAAGAATGAAGTTAAACAGGTGATAATTACCAGGAGTAGTGGGTCCTGCTCCATAATTTCTGATTCCTTCCTGTGAATTCCGATAGAAAAAGGAAAATGCATCTGAATTAAACAAATGAATCAAATTGGAATGAATAGAAAAGTTGAAATGAGAAAAGTATTTGTTCGATGATATCTCTGCTAATGCTCACCGTCGTTTTGCCAGATTTCTGTAGAGAGAGAAAGATTTGGAGAACTAGAGCTCCAGTTTTTTCGGAAAGCTTTGCTGCAAATGAATGAAATTGGCGGGAGGGAAGTATAGTGCAGGGGAGGTGAGTTTAAGTGCAACGCGGCTGCGTGCTATTAGGGGTATGTATTCGATTTGTCGATTCGATTTTGACTCTTATCGATAATTACTTATCGATTATCGATTTGTAGATATGTTTATCGTTATCGTTTCAATAAGGTTTCAATTTTTTTCGATTTCGATTTTTTAATTTTTGGGGCTTATCGATTACACCAATAAGAAAATTTGCGGGATTCCACAGAAAGTATATCGCTATAAACAAACCTAACTAATATGGACAAAAAGAAGCTAAAATAAGATGAACAATGTTTATAACATAAAAATTGTATCAATAGACATGCAACGAAACTAAAGTAAGGGATCAAATATATGCCACCAACACTCCAACGATATTAACAAAAATAAAAATTACATCATCAATGCCAATTCTATTTTCCATTAATTTGAACTCCATTCTATGTGGTAGATGAAATAATTAGGGGTGTGCATTCGATTTTGACCTTTATCGATAATTATTTATCGATTATCGATTTGTATATATGCTTATTGTTATCGTTTCAATACGGTTTCGATTTTTTCGATTTCATTTATCGATGAACCGATAACAAATAATCGATTCGATTTATCGATAGACCGATTTAATGCACACCCCTACGTGCTATAGTGGCTTAAACAGTAATTTCAGGAAAATGAAGGGTTCTTTTTGTATTGGGTAAATTACTCTTGACACCGCTGAATATTAGTAACTATTGTAAAGATACATCCTGTTTTTTAAAAAGCTAAACACTTACTAATGAGTTAGATGACTATATATTTTGACTCTATACCAAGTTTTACAAAGAAATTAGTATATAGCTTACCCCAACTTGTTCTCCGTTGAACTGTTCATTGATTCATATTCCTTCTGGAAAATACTGATCAGCTCTTTACAAAAGTTATGGTTTTGAAGATAATAAGGTTCAACAGAATTTCAATTTCTTGTAACGTTTATTATTCCTTTCAATATTCAATGGCATTTCAGGTTTTTTTTTCTATATATGGTCCCGTGAACATGTTTATTTGGGTTTTCACATGCTTGGAAACAACCTCTTTATTTCAGTAAAATATGCGTACACACTACCCTTCCCAGACCCTACTAAATAAGATTATACTGGATTGTTGTTGTTGTTGTTGATATGATCGATATTCTTGCTACATGATTATAGCTTAGTGCAAAATATGAGCTCGTAACTCTCTTTGCCTCATTTTATACTAGTATGAAGTAAAGTGACAAGAATAGAGGAATAATAATGGTATAATTTCAAAATACATGTGTAGAGTGCTAAACACCTTTAAGATTGAATCCATTACTTTAAATCCTGGATCCGGCTCAATCTTCAAGACATGATTCTACATGCACAAAGGAACAAGGAGCTAAGGATGTTTGAAGGAACTAATTGGCAAATTTGCTAGGGGGAGCAGAAAACGTCGCATTGTTCTAACCATTTGTGTTCATAATCCATTGTCGAACAAGTGTCCAATAAAGCCTGCAAATTTCCACGAAGTTTTTGCAAGCATTTGTGATGACGAAGTCTCCTCAGAACAACGTTCTTATCAAGAGATTGATGAGACGATTTCAAATAGAGTTGCCTACTAATTACACTTTCATTTTGATCATTATGTGAGAAACTCACCTTTGAAGGTCGTTGCTCTTTGGATATCAAGAAACCCATGTTTATTTGAATGATTGTAATATCAATATTTCTCACAAGTTAGAGGTAGTGGAAGAATGGTGAGTTGGACTAAATCTATAAATAGCATTCTATACGCAAATATTTCTGTGGGTATTTGTCTTCTTCTAAAGAGTAACGCATATTTGGGTTCCTCTGGTTTTATTTTAAGCTAGTGGTTTCTTGATCAGATACTTGTCAATGGATTGTACACTTAGTATATAAGTAATAGCAGCTCCCAATTTTTTCCTAAATGTGCAAATAAATTAATAAACAAAACACACGACTAAAGTATTTATTTTACTTATCGACTAATAAGTAAAGTGTCAGCACAATATAATAAGTGTAATGGTTATCCACAAGTGGAAGGGTGGGGACCAATCTATTGAAACTTGAAAATTTTGAAAAAGAGGACACTGAAAGACAATGCAAATGGTGGAAACAGTGGGCTGTGTCACTAGTTTAATTTCCAAACCGACAGCGTAAGCATAAATGTGGACATTTTATCGGGAGAAATTTAAAAATAATCAGATTTATAATTGATTGTTTAAAAATATCTTAATTTTAAAAGTAACTTATATTTAGTTACTTTTTATGTAAAGATAAATCTAAAAGAAAACAATATTAAAAACTGGAAAAATACGCCAATATATTATGTTGGAGTTCCAACATAAGTATACATAAACTCCAGCATATTATACTGGAGTTACAGGATAAGTATAATGAAACTCCAGTATAATATGATGGAGTTCTATGATACACCAAGTATACCGGTCCAGCATAATATGTTAGATTAGTTAATGTTTAATATGAGTATTTGAGAAGAGGTTATTTTGTCTCTCATTGGAAAAAGAAAGAAAGGAAGAGGTGTTTAAAGACGCTTCTTTGTCTTATATAGTTTGAATATTTTGAGGGTGCTTTAGAGAAAAATTAGAATTTAAGTATATTATTAATAGTCAAGATTGGGCACTTGGCCCGACTAAATATTTTGGCCACCCATTTTTTGATTAATGGAAAATATTTTAGCCTTTTAATTTCAGAAAAATATTTTAATATTTACTTTGTTTAAATTCAAAAGAAGGTGGCTATTGGTTTTAGCCTGCTACGAAGAGATGAGTCTGTTGATTCCAACAGACTCCTAAATGTATTATAAATACCTATTTCATCTCAAAAATAAAATTATGTGAAAACTTTCATCTCTTTTTCTTCTACTTATTTTCTACAACTCAGAAGTATTTTGTTATTGTGGGAAATTCGCGTTAATTGTTGAAACTCGAATAGATACTTTATTACTTTTATAGATGATCATTCTAGATATACACATGTTTACTTAATGAAAATAAAAGATCAAGCATTTGATATGTTTACGAGTTACAAAGCATTAGTTGAAAATCAATTGGAAAAGAAGATCAAAATTCTACGTAGTGATCGCGGAGGTGAATATATTTCCAATGAATTTTTTGTATTTTGTGAAAAAAATGGTTTGATTCACCAAGTTAGTGCACTGTATACCCCACAACAAAATGATCTTGCTGAAAGAAAAAATAGAATTGGTAGATATTGTTAATGTGATGCTTTAAATGCAAAGTTACCAATAAATTTGTGGGTGGAAGCTTTGTTAACGGCTTGTTTTGTACATAATAGAATACATTCAGAGAAATTTAAGGTTTCACCATATGAATTATGGAAAGGAAGAAAGCCTAACTTAAATTTCTTAAGGGTATATGGCTGTTTAGCCTATTATAGAGTTCCGGATCCTATAAGAACTAAGTTAGGACCTAGAGGAGTTAAAAGCATATTTGTAGGATATGATGAAAACTCAAGGCATACAAATTATTGGACATTAAGTCTAAGTATATTGTGGAATCTAAAGATGTTGAGTTCTTGAAAACAAAGTTTATTGGTGATTCTAATAATTCACATGATGGCACAGAAATTACTAAACACGATGGTAATGCAGCAAGCATTGGTGATAATGCAGTAACTCAAGAAAATTGTGCATAACCTAGTTCTTCTTCTAACAATAAAAGAAAGGCAATTTAGTCTCCCGTAGAAGCAACGAAAAGTCAAAGAGTTAGAAAAGAAAATATATAGGTTCTGATTTTATTTCTTCTCAAGCACTAATCTTTTTGGTAGAAGGAAATAGAGATGAAGTATTAAATAAATTCCTATTATTTTAAATTTAGAAGAGGATCCTACAACCTATAGTGAGGTTATGGCTTCGCGTGATTCTTCTTTCTGGAAAGAAGCTGTAAATGATGAAATAGATTCTCTTTTATTAAATGGTAAATGGGTATTGAAAGATTTACCTTCTAATACTAAACCTATTGGGTTTAAATGGGGATGATGGTTCTCTACAAATATTTAAAGCTAGACTAGTAGCCAAGGAATTTAGATAAAAGGCAGGAGTAGATTATTGTCACACCTCCCTTTTTACTACACCAACACTTAAAAGCGTATAAATACACTTGTAGGGTATACCCCGACGCTCAAATATCCGAGACGGACAAAATAACATAAGGGAAGGAGTTTTTCCAATTAAAGGACAGTCGGTTCGAGATTTTATTAGAGATTAATCAGAGTCGCCACTTGGGAATAATAATGGTGTCCCAAGTCACTGGTTAATCCCGAATCCGAGGAAATTTGACTCTTATAAATGTCTGCGAAGCAGAGGTCCGGATAAGGAACTCTGTTAACCCGAGAGAAGGTATTAGGCACTCCCGGATTCCGTAGTTTTAGCACGGTCGCTCCACTGTCATTCTTGGCTTTTATTTGACTTAATTATGGATTTTAACAACATAATGTGCTTTTTACATAAATATTATTTTTAAGAATTTGCGACATCGCGGAAACACACCTCGAGTCATACCGCAACCAGTACGCCTACGACTTTCGGTATATTTCGGCTTTGCCGAGATTTGGATTTGAGTCGCACCAAGTGCACACTCGTTCAATGGAAAGTATATTAAAATCGTGCCCTAAATGATGTCTATCGACTTTTAACTTTTGGGAGAGGCTATGGAATTCGCTATTAACCTCTCCGGATATACTATGTTATCTCATTACTAAATGGGGGCCCCGGTGTTTGTTATTCGGGCGAGGCTCGTCCCAATTTAATTTTAAAGTCTCAACCCTAAGAAGTATATACTATGTTTTCTATATTGTTTTTTCCTTAATCATATTTTAACACTAAGTATTCCAGGCCCGCATGATTTCTATTGTTTATTGGGGCCTGGATTTCCAAAATGGGTTTTAATACATTAACAAAGGGGGTCCAGGTTCTTAAAGAACCAGACCTGTTTTGGGCAATTCATTGCTAGCCCAACAGTTACGTGGGCATGGTCTAGGCCCATACTAATTGTCAGGCCCAAAAATAGGATTAAAGCAGTAATAAAGAAAGCAAAGACAATGAACTCATAGTAAATCAAACACACTGGAATTAGATTAAATCACTCTTTTATTAATCCAAAAGGGAGAACCGCTGTACAAGAATATCAATATTAATCCTAGATTATAACTAATTAATGTATATATGAATGAACTAATCCTATTTCTTTGTTTTCGGTTGATAACCTATAACAGTATTGAAATTACTCAATCAAAGAGACGATTCATCTATGTGATACAGTATTTAAACAATCCAATCGCTTATTAACAGTAACCAGATTATCTAAAGCTAAATGATTAACTGCATATGCATGGTTTTATTATGATTTGGACTCAACCAGTGTTACAGATCTAGTCTCGAATTAATTACTGCTTCCTTTCTCTTTTGTGCTTATTGATATCTAGAGGCTGATTCACTTGATATGATTAACTACTGTTGTTTAATAAGAGCCAAACCTATTTGATATTATCAAAACCAACTTCACTACTCATCTGTTTTTTCCCTTTTAGACTTATTCAAACTCTGATATTGATTAGCAAAACTGATTAACTAAGTGAGCTTGTTATTATTAACGCATACGAGAGAATCAATTAACTTTTGTTTTAAGAGTTTTTCCTATTTAACTAAGTGATGGGCGACCTATGATTATACTACTATTACACTACTATTATTATACCACTATTACATTGTTTTTGTTGTGTTTTCCTCTACTACAGACTACTACAATAAACAAGTTACAAAACTAAACTAACAATATTAAACTACAATCTACACAACAGCATAGAATCAAATCTGGATCTTCATTTCTATTTCAACAACTCATCGTTACAACTTCGTATGAAAGAGATGTACCTGGATAGAAAAATGAAAATCCAATGAGTTCTAGGGGGTAGAAGCAAACAACCAGCAATAGATCCAAGCAAGCAATGCAACAGTGAATTGGATGCCAAATGAATTGAACAACACAGCAATCAGCAAGCAGGAAACCCAGCAGAATTCAAATAGAAATCCAGACCAAATTCCAGCAAAGAATTTCGAAACCAGAAGAAATTAACAAGTTTCTACTCGAAAAATCCCAGAAATCCTACTTTTTTTATGCTATTTCTTTTCTCTGAAGCTTTGTATTCAAAAGCCAGCCTTTAATACACTCTTTTTGGGAGTATATATAGGTTGAAATGGCTGAAACTTGGGGGAAAAGAAATGGGAGTTAAATCCACTTCTTCCCCTTTAAAATTGCTAAATCTACACTTACACCCTTATTTCTGTTATCAGATTCCCTTCCAGCATGTGCTGGAAGGTTCTTTTTTATTCTTTTCCTAAGATTTTACCAAAGTATCCCTAATAGTTCAAGATTTTTACAGATTTCCCATTTTAGGGAGACCATTATACCCCTAAATCTCTGCAAAATTGCATAAATCAGGAGCACAAATGTCTCATATGTCCCTATATGCTCTATTTAATCTACCATTTTACCAATTTATGTTCCCTTTTATGCCCTTAAGGACACAGCTGAATTACCCGACCTGCCTAGGTCAGGTTTTCAGCATTTTTCAACTTATTTAACTAAGGGCCAGTCCTTGCATTGGTATTTAAGGACTGACCAATTTTAACTTGAAGAACTATTTCAATTTTAACCACTTTTGCTTTATTTTCTGTTAATTAAAGACTTTGACTTCATTTTTAAGCTAATTGCAGGACTAGCCTGCTTTATTGTTATGTTTAAACTATTTAAAACTTAGCCAGTCTCAAGTTTGGATTTGGCTTTTGCAATTGAAGCCCATTGCTGAACACAGGCTTGGCTAGAACCTTTGCAGGCCTGGCCACCTGTGATTCAGGGATTAACTTAAGCTTTGGTAAGTCTGAACTTTCAAACTTAAACCAGTTATTACACAACTAGCCCATTTAAGGGTGGGCCAGTATGTGAAAGACCTTGCAGAGCTGGTCAATTGCAAAATTGACCACTCTTGGTCACTTATTTAACTTGTAACCTATTTTTGTGATTTTCAATTTTAACCTATTTCAAAACTAACCACTTATGAGACTTAGTACTATTGCAGATATAGCCAATTCCCCTAAGATTGATGGGCATTAACATTGTTCATACTAACATAAACTGTTGCAAACTTAGCCATTTCAATAGACAATTGCACACATAGCCAAATGAAAACAAACTTGTTCATCAATCAATTAAAACTCAGAGAAGAAGTTGGATAATGTTGAATCTCAATCAATCAGACTCACAAACTCAGTTTCAAATAGCAAAGTGCCAATTAAACATCAATCAGGCTTAGTTACAACCATTTTATGTTGAATGACTCACTGAAAGACCCAAAACACACTTAAAGATCATGGACATAGACTCATAGAGACTAGATCTCACAAAGCAGTCAAGAAAAAATGAAACATGGCCTATCCAGACACAAGAACAATGGTTCTAACAGAGTGACACAAGAATGGTAATCAGAACCACTTTCCAAATACTAACCCTAGCTTGATACATGCGTATGACAGATAAAATGAAGATGAAGAATAGAAGAACATGGAGAATAACTGAGAAAATCCCTATTCTAAAACAAGAAACAAACGTTTGAAGATAAACAAAAAAATGAAGGAGAACAAATCCTTAAACAGAAAGACACGGAGAATAAAACTGAGAAAATCCCCAATCTAACTCATGAGACAAACATGCTAAGCTAAAACGAAAGTGAGGAAGAACAGATCCTTTTTTTTAAAAAGGAAAACATAGAGAATAACTTGAGAAAATCCCTAATCTAGATCAAGAAACAAACAATCGAAGATAAACCAGAAGTGAGGAAGAACAACTCTTAAACAGAGAAACATAGAGAATAACTGAGAAAAATCCCTAATCTAAAACATGCAATCTAATAGCATAAACAACAATCATTTGAAGATAAACGAAAGTAAAGAAGAACAAATCTTTAAACAAGAAAACAGACAAACTAAAAACCCTAGTTTTATTCGATTATCTATATCAAGAAAAGTATATCAAACACACAGAAGAAGAGAAGACCACATAAAACAAAAAAAAATAATACAAAGCAAGTAAAGGGAGAGGGAACACTTAGCTTGCAGGGCCGGTCCCCTGAGCTTCCCATTTTCCTTCTCTTATTCACTCTTTTCTTCGAATTTCTTTTTCTTTCTTTATTTCTTTATATCTTTTTTTTTCTGGTTTTCTTGTTAGACTTCAAGACGAAGTCTTTTGGGGTTTTCTGGTTAGGGGTGGGTATTTAGAGAGGGAAATGTGAGATTTTGGGAGGAAACTTGGTTTGAGTCGCCGGAGTTAGGGTTCCGGCGACTTTCTTTCAGATATTCGAGGAGATGGAAGAAGATTCGAAGGAGACCAAGGGTATGGGTGACAGATCAGGCCAAAAGGATTCTATGGTGTTGATTTGGGGTGGGTTCTCGTTGTTTGGGTCACCGGAGGTGAACTCCGATGACCGGAGTTTCAAGAACAGGGGGTTTTCAAGGTTGGTTTTAGGTTTTGGGTTGATGTTTGTGAAGGAGAAGGAGGAGATAAGAGGGGTGTAGGCGGGAGTGGCCGGAGACCACCATGGAAGGCGGTGGCCTCCATGGCCGGCGAGGATTGAAGAGAAGAAGATGAAGAAGATGCCAAGGCGGCTAGGGTTTGGAAAATACTAGAATGGCCGGTCTCAATCGAGACAAAGGCCTTTTATACTTGTAGCCAACGAGGTGATCCTGGCCGTTGGATTGACGATGATCCATGGTCAAGATTAGTCGTTACTTAAACGACATCGTCTCCTTGATAATGAGACCTATGGCCTCTTCCGTTAGATCAACTTAAATGGACGGTTGATATCAAATCCCGCCCATTAAATAAAGGCCTAAATTCAACAAAAAATCTCGGCCGTTGGATTAATGAGATTGAACGGCTGAGATCACATGTTACCCAATGTACTGGACCGGCTCTCTTTGGGCTCAAACACTGGGCCAACAATTTGGACTGCATTTGGCCCAGTCTTATTATACCTCTCTTTGGGCTCAAACATTGGGCCAACAATTTGGACTGCATTTGGCCCAGTCTTATTATACCTATATATATATATATTTTTGTATTTTTCTGGTATTTTAATTATTTTGAGGTAATTTCTTTTTGTATTTTCATTTTTTCCTTTTTGTATTATCTAAGTTAATTAATTTCCTATCTTTACTAATTTTTTGGCATTTTTGGCAATTTTCTACTATATTTTTTTATTTTTCCGCTATTAAAGCTACATACTTTTTTTATTTTCTTTTCTTTTAAAACTAATTAATTAAAAATGTAAGTACTTCTCCTATTATTATTATTTTGATTTTTCCAAAATTATTTATTATTCAAATACACAAAGTGTAACCAATATCAAACACATCATGCAATTGCACTCAAAAAATCCTATTTATTTTAATTTTTAAAATTTATTTGCCTAGTGCAAAAATCACATGCTCACAGCTGCCCCTCTTTGCTCGGAAACACGAAGAGTTTCAGTGCAAAGACAAGTGAGTAGTAATGAGAGATTTTTGCACATTGGCATATTCCGTGAAAGCAATTTTGAAAACCTTTTGACCGCACCCTGCTTTAGAGGTTGCCTACATATCCTGGGCTAAACAGGAATCAGGTCAGTGTAGTTCGGGAAGGTCTGGCAGTTTTAAAAACTACCGGACTCACTGTTGCATTGACACCGTTGAGACCTGCTGACTTACTCCTTATTACACCGGGGGGGGGGGGAATGTAAAATGAAGAAGCTATTCTAAGCTATGATCCTACGATTACAATTGTTCCTAATCTAGCTTTTGCTCTTCTTCCCTTTCCGGTGATGCAGAATCTCTTTCTTTTTTGTTGATTTCCTTTGATGCTGACACTCTTTTTGTTGATTTTCTTTGATGCTGACACTCTTTTTTGTCGATTTTCTTGTTTTCCCTTTTTTGATTTTCACTGGTATTTCTTGATCTCGAGCTGAACCTGCTCAAAACAAAACAACAAACTACCCCTTCTTTTTTTTCTTTTTTCTACCCCAGTGTGGGCTTTTAACCATGTAAACCATGATGTGCAGAAAAGTATTCCCGTATTAGAAGGTGGGCGCCTAACAGAAATTAAACGTGCAATGCGAAATGCAGAAAAATATTCCCGTATTTGAAGGTGGGCACCTAACAGAATTTAAACGTGCAATGCGAATGCAGAAAATATTCCCGTATTAGAAGGTGGGCACCTAACAGAATTTAAACGTGCAATGCGATGCAGAAAATATTCCCGTATTAGAAGGTGGGCACCTAACAGAATTTAAACGTGCAATGCAAATGCAGAAAAGTATTCCCGTATTAGAAGGTGGGCACCTAACAGAATTTAAACGTGCAATGCAAATGCAGAAAAGTATTCCCGTATTAGAAGGTGGGCACCTAACAGAAATTAAACGTGCAATGCAAAATGCAGAAAAGTATTCCCGTATTAGAAGGTGGGCACCTAAGAGAATTTAAACGTGCAATGCAAAATGCAGAAAAGTATTCCCGTATTAGAAGGTAGGCACCTAACAGAATTTAAACGTGCAATGCCAATGCAGAAAAGTATTCCCGTATTAGAAGGTGGGCACCTAACAGAAATTAAACGTGCAATGCAAAATGCAGAAAAGTATTCCCGTATTAGAAGGTGGGCACCTAACAGAATTTAAACGGGCAATGCAAAATGCAGAAAAGTATTCCGTATTAGAAGGTGGGCACCTAACAGAATTTAAACGTGCAATGCCAATGCAGAAAAGTATTCCCATATTAGAAGGTGGGCACCTAACAGAATTTAAACGTGCAATGCGAATGCAGAAAATATTCCCGTATTAGAAGGTGGGCACCTAACAGAATTTAAACGTGCAATGCAAAATGCAGAAAAGTATTCTCGTATTAGAAGGTGGGCACCTAACAGGAATTTAAACGTGCAATGCCAATGCGGAAAAGTATTCCCGTATTAGAAGGTGGGCACCTAACGAATTTAAACGTGCAATGCAAATGCAGAAAAGTATTCCCGTATTAGAAGGTGGGCACCTAACAGAATTTAAACGTGCAATGCGAATGCAGAAAATATTCCCGTATTAGAAGGTGGGCACCTAACAGAATTTAAACGTGCAATGCAAAATGCAGAAAAGTATTCCCGTATTAGAAGGTGGGCACCTAACAGAATTTAAACGTGCGATGCGAATGCAGAAAATATTCCCGTATTTGAAGGTGGGCACCTAATAGAATTTAAACGTGCAATGCGAATGCAGAAAAATATTCCCGTATTTGAAGGTGGGCACCTAACAGAAATTAAACGTGCAATGTGAATGCAGAAAAGTATTCCCGTATTAGAAGGTGGGCACCTAACAGAAATTAAACGTGCAATGCGAATGCAGAAAAATATTCCCGTATTAGAAGGTGGGCACCTAACAGAAATTAAACGTGCAATGCAAAAAAATGTATTCCCGCAGCCTGAGGACTGGGGAGTGGATTTTAAAAGATGTTGCCTTCCTCTTTTGGTATTTTCTTTTACCAATTACCTCTTGCCTGTGAATTTCTCCACTTATTCGGCGAACTTTCTCTTTTTGTGTTTTTATTTTCCACATTGGTCACATTCACTTTAAAGTGATTAGTGACAATTTGTTCCTGCATGAAACAAAATTTATTAGATATAAACTGCTGGCAACTGGCATCCGCCGTCCCCACTTCTTATTGCTGCCTTTGTTTTTGCTTGCTCATGCTGTATGACTTTCAACTTCTTGTCCCTTGTAGACTCTTTTGTATTTTCTCATTTCTCCATTTTTGTTTTGTTTTTTTTTGTTTGGCCATGTTTGCCAAGCTTCTTTATTCCCTTCCCAAATCTTCTTTCCTTTCTGACCCAGTGTTGTTTCAGCTTTCGTTATCAGGAGCTGGTAGTTATCTCTCAACAGGTAAACAATGAAATGCAGAAAAATGAAAGGAAGGTGAGGGTATTTTGGGGAGATGATAGAACTTATCTGGGTCTTTGCTGGCCGATTCCGCTGACCATGCCATGTATTTAAACTCTGACCCAGTTCGTTCCAATCATTATTCTGTCTCCAAATTGTTTTCAACCCAAACCGATACTATTTTTTGTTGCTTTTCTCTTTTCTGGTAGTCCTCACGATCGCCTTACGGTGCCTCGAAAGGTTTTCACCAATAAGACTCTCTCATTTATTCTCTCAACCTCACAATCATCTCACAGCGCCGATTAAGGTTTTCACTGATGAGACTCTCTCATTTTATTTCTCTCAGACTCACAATCGCCTCACAGTGCCGGTTAAGGTTTTCACTGATGAGACTCTCTCATTTTTTTATTTTTTCTCATTTTTCCTTTTTGTATTTTGTTTTCTGTACCACGGGTACTTTCCGATGCTTCGCTCTTCCTTCGTTGTATTTGTTATCATTTTGGACTCGATCAGAAGGTCTTTCTTTGGACTGCAACGTGGCTTTTGGATGGGTTAAGAAAGAAAGGTATAAAGGCTCAAAATTTCACGAGGGTTCAAAAATATTTACAACTATCGGAATTATTAAACATAACTTCTGCCCCAGTTTCAATATGTGGGGAATTTTTTTTTTCCTTTATTGTGACTGAACCTCAGAGAGGCTGCCTACGTACCCTTTCGGGATCAAGTCAGACGTAGTTCATCCAACTTCGTTAGTTAGATGGATTTCTTTTTGACTTTTCCCGATTTCTTTGTCTTTTTCTTTTCTTTCTTTTAATTTTCATCCATTTCATTTTTCTTCCCCCTTTTTTTTTCATTCATTTTTTTTTCATCTTTTCATCATTTCCTTTTTCATTTTGGCAATTTCGATCTTATTGCGCTAAAAGCGATTCCGAGAGAGGGATATGAAAGAATTCGTTCATTAAGGCTCAAAAGGGGTTATCAATGGATAAAGTGTTTGGGTAGAGAATAAAACGCCTTCG
This sequence comes from Nicotiana noctiflora, assembly GCA_032618575.1. Classification (NCBI taxonomy): domain Eukaryota; kingdom Viridiplantae; phylum Streptophyta; class Magnoliopsida; order Solanales; family Solanaceae; genus Nicotiana; species Nicotiana noctiflora. The sequence goes on along the minus strand of JASVEL010012289.1, from coordinate 114,549 downwards.
TCATTTCAATTCCAAAATCACAACAAAATACAAACACATAATTGAAAAGGAATTATACATAGTATCTTTTGACTGCATCTGAATTGATAGCAGTCTCCACACACTTTCCTTCAACATCTGTTAAATACAATGCCCCATTGGACAATACCCGTGATACCACAAACGGTCCCTGCCAATTTGGTGCAAACTTGCCCTTTGCTTCGGCCCAATGCGGTAAGATACGCCTCAAAACAAGCTGTCCGACTTCAAACTTTCGAGGTCGTACCTTCTTATTATATGCTCTGGCCATTCTTCGTTGATACAACTGCCCATGGCAAACTGCGGCCAACCTCTTCTCATCAATCAAGGTCAACTGTTCTAACCGGGCTTTTACCCATTCATCGTCATCTATCTCAGCTTCAGCTATGATCCGTAATGACGGTATTTCTATTTCCGCGGGTATAACAGCCTCCGTTCCATACACCAGTGTATAAGGTGTGGTTCCGATAGAAGTACGCACCGTCGTGCGGTAACCCATGAGAGCGAAGGGTAACTTTTCATGCCATTGCCTGGATCCCTCCACCATCTTTCGAAGAATCTTCTTGATGTTCTTATTTGCTGCCTCCACTGCACCATTCGCCTTTGGCCTGTAAGGTGTGGAATTGCGGTGTGTGATCTTAAACCTTTCACAAACTTCCGCCATGAGATGACTGTTTAAGTTGGCTCCATTGTCCGTGATAATCACTTCGGGAATTCCAAATCGACATATAATATTCTCATGCACAAAATCCACCACCGCCTTCTTCGTCACTGCCTTAAATGTCTTAGCTTCAACCCACTTGGTGAAATAATCAATTGCAACCAGAATGAACCTGTGCCCATTAGAAGCGACCGGATCTATTGGGCCGATAACATCCATGCCCCAAGCAACAAAGGGCCAAGGTGCCGACATTGTATGCAACTCATAAGGCGGGGAGTGGATCAGATCCCCATGTACCTGGCATTGGTGGCACTTCTTTACATACCTGATACAATCACGCTCCATAGTGAGCCAACAATACCCAGCCCTCAAAATCTTCTTTGCTAAAACGTATCCGCTCATGTGGGGTCCACATACTCCGGCATGTACTTCCATCATGATTTCATCTGCTTGTTGTGCATCCACACACCGCAATAAACCCAGATCTGGTGTTCTTTTGTATACCACTCCTCCACTGAGGAAAAATCCATTGGCTAGACGCCCGATGGCTCTCTTCTGGTCTCCGGTGGCTTGCTCCGGGTATTTGCCAGCTTTCAGGTATTCCCTGATATCATGATACCACGACTCTCCATCTGATTCTTCTTCCACCGCAAAGCAATAAGCATTTTGATCACAGACTTAGATCTGGAGCGGATCTATATATGTCTTGTCGGGATGATGCAACATAGAGGACAGTGTGGCCAAAGCATCTGCGATCTCATTGTGCATTCTTGGGATGTGCTTGAACTCTATAGACTGGAATCTTTGAGACAACTCGTGCAAACAATGCCGATATGGTATCAATTTTAAATCTCGTGTCTCCCATTCCCCTTGGATTTGGTGTACCAAGAGATCCGAGTCACCCATGACCAAAATCTCTTGAATACCCATGTCAATCGCCATTGTTAATCCCAAAATGCATGCCTCATACTCAGCCATGTTGTTGGTACAGAAAAATCGGAGCTGAGCGGTGACGGGATAGTGTTGTCCCGTACTTGAAATGAGTACCGCTCCGATACCAACGCCCTTGCTGTTGACGGCTCCGTCAAAGTACATTTTCCATCCTGGTCTCTCCTCTTGCTCCATCTCCTCGACAATCATTGCCTCTTCATCCGGAAAATACGTTTTCAATGGTTCATACTCATCATCTACCGGATTCTCAGCTAAGTGGTCTGCAATGGCTTGTGCTTTCATTGCCGTACGAGTCACATAGACAATGTCAAATTCTGTGAGCAGAATCTGCCATTTGGCCAATCTTCCCGTAGGCATGGGCTTCTGAAATATGTACTTGAGGGGATCCAGTCGTGATATCAAGTATGTAGTATATGCTGACAAATAATGCTTTAGCTTCCGAGCTACCCAAATCAACGCACAACAAGTCCTTTCAAGTTGAGTGTATTTCACCTCATAGGATGTAAACTTCTTGCTGAGGTAATATATGGCTTGTTCTTTCTTGCCTGTCTCGTCATGTTGACCCAGTACACAACCGAAGGAATTGTCCAGCACTGTCAGATACAAGATCAAAGGTCGCCCTGGTTCTGGAGGAACTAACACTGGAGGATTAGCCAAATATTCCTTGATCTTGTCAAAGGCTTCCTGACACTCGTCGGTCCATTTCACTGCTGCGTCTTTCTTCAATAATTTGAAGATCGGCTCACACGTTGATGTCAATTGAGCAATGAACCGACTAATATAATTCAACCTTCCTAGTAAACTCATGACCTCCTTCTTGTTTTTCGGCGGAGGTAGACTTTGAATAGCCTTGATCTTTGATGGATCCAGTTCAATACCTCGCCGACTCACTACAAACCCCAGTAATTTCCCTGAAGGTACTCCAAAGGCACATTTCGCCTGATTGAGCTTTAAATTGTACCTTCAGAGTCTTTGGAAGAATTTCCTCAAATCTCTCACATGATCAGGTTGTTTCCTAGACTTTATGATGACATCGTCCACATATACTTCAATTTCTCGATGCATCATATCGTGGAACATTGTGGTCATTGCCCTCATGTAAGTTGCCCCGGCATTCTTCAATCCAAATGGCATTACTCTGTAACAGTATGTTCCCCACGGTGTAATGAAGGCAGTTTTCTCAGCATCTTCTTCGTCCATAAGGATCTGGTGATAACCAGCATAACAGTCCACAAACGAACCGATTTCATGTTTGGCGCAATTGTCGATCAATATGTGAATGTTTGGCAATGGAAAGTCATCCTTCGGACTAGCTTTGTTGAGGTCTCTATAGTCTACACACACTCTGGTTTTTCCATCTTTCTTCGGGACCGGCACAACATTTGCCAACCAGGTGGGGTACTTGGTAACTCTTATGACCTTTGCCTCAAATTGCTTGTTCACCTCTTCTTTTATCTTTACACTAATGTCCGTTTTGAATTTCCTCAACTTCTGCTTCACCGGCCGGCATTCAGAGTATATAGGTAACTTGTGCACCACCAAATCAGTACTGAGTCCGGGCATGTCATCATAGGACCAGGAAAAAATGTCCTTAAATTCATGTAACAACCTTATCAATTCGTCCCGGAGGGGTGCCTCCAAATGTACACTAATCTTTGTTTCTCGGACATCATCTTCGCTCCCCAAATTTACAGACTCCGTGTCACTTAGATTCGGTTTGGGTTTTTCCTCGTATTGTTTCATGTCCTTGCTTATTTCCTCTAGGGCTTCCTCATCCTCACATTCTATTTCACTATCTTCCTCGATTTCTTGTATAGTAACATGATTGTCAGAACTGGGTCTAGAATCCTTCACGCATGACATGGCATTGGAATCAACACATGCAAAACTGTACAAAAGGAAAAATAAAGAAAAATAAGGCAAAAGTAAAGAGAAAGGAAAACTGCACTTCATTGATAAAAGAACGAACAAAGTTCGGGATACATGGTGATTTTCTTTTCATGAAGGGAATGGGAAAACTATAAAAATAACAACTTTTGGGAAAGCAATGATGAAATTTTGGAGCTAACTACCAAGACTCCTTTCTGATAGGGAAAGGAGTAGCTTCCCAATTGTTTAACATGATTCCAGGTCCCACAAACTGCACATCCATTTTGCTTGTGCCTTCCCCTGCTTCAACCATATTCACCTCCCAAAACATCTTCTTAAAACTCAGCATTTCCTCATCAAGTTGGGTCTCAATGCACTCTGTTGCAGCAGATGTCTGATATTTTGTACCAGACCTGACGAAGGTGTCGGATAATTTGGGTATGGGCTTGGGCAAGGTCCAGTTCTTTTTGGCTTTTGAGGCTCTATGAATGTCGGCAAAGGTGGGTTTGAACCCTAAGCTGAATGTACCTTTGTTTTCTGGAAGCTGAACCGGCTGAGTAACTCCCTGCAATGCTTTGCCCAGTCCCTTCCCTGGTGCAAATCCGTTTCTAAGCATCTCTTTGGCAACCATCACAGCAGTTGGTGCCATCATAGGGATCGGCAACTTTTCCCCTTCAGCAATTTTGTTTACCACAATAGTATCTGTCACTTGGTAGACCCAAGGACCTCTATCCCCATCAGTATCATCAAACGGTGTTACCATATTACAAGCATTTTCTTCCCCATGTACTACAATCTCTTGCTGTTCCCACTCAAACTTGACCATCTGGTGTAGGGAAGATGGTACTGCCTTAGCCGCATGAATCCAGGGTCGACCTAACAACAGATTATACGACACAGCAATGTCGAGCACCTGGAATTCCATAGTAAAATCAACAGGACCGATGGTCACCTCCAGGATAATATCTCCCAATGTGTTTTTACCCCCACCGTCAAACCCTCTCACGTTTATACTGTTCTTCCGGATTCTGTCCGGGCTGATGTTTAGCTTCCCCAAAGTCGACAGCGGGCAGATGTTAGCGCTTGATCTGTTGTCGATCAATACCCTGGTCACTACTGACTCTTCACTCTTTAACGTAAGGTACAATGCCTTATTGTGCTCAGTTCCCTCCACCGGTAACTCTTTATCGGAGAATGTGATCCTATTAGACTCGAAAATTTTGTTGGTAATCTTTTCCAAGTGGCAAACTGAAATCTTCTCCGGAACATGAGCCTCATTTAGAATCTTCATAAGAGCCTTCCGGTGCTCTTCCGAATGTATCAACAAAGATAGCAAAGAAATTTGGGCCGGGGTCTTTCTTAACTGCTCAACCACTGAGTACTCTTGTGACTTCATCTTCTTAAGGAATTCCTCTGCTTCCTCCTCTGACACTGGTTTCTTCAATTGGCTCTCTTTCACCGCTTTCATCTTTCTCAGTTCCTCTGGAGCAAAACATCTTCTAGACCGGGTGAGTCCATGTGTTTCATTAATTTCACCAGAAATCTCTTTTCCTTTATGAACCACTGATACCTTGTTATAGTTCCAAGGTACAGTCTTTGTACTCACCACCGGCATTTGCACTACCGGCTTTAAAATTACGGGCTCTGTACTTGCGCCTTTCACAGTCACAATCGTCTTTTGTGCCTGGCACTACCACTTTCAAACCTCCCACTACTACTGGCTTTCCCGTTGGTTTCTCAACAATCGCTTTCTCTTTTACAGCTTCCTTTTCCGCTTTATCAGTTGATTTTATCATCATCACAGCTTGAGATGGTTTCTGACTGCTATCACCCTGCACCAATTCTATCATGTGTGTCTCGTGGTGATTTGGCAGCGGATTTTGGGTAATGTTCGGGGCTTCTGGGGCCCGAACTTCAATTCTCCTATCATCAATGAGATCCTGAATGGCATTCTTCAACTGCCAACATTTTTCGGTATCATGGCCCACTGTTCCTGAACAATATTCACATCTAACAGAAGGATCAAGGTTCTTCGGGGGAGGGTTTGGAACTTTGGGTGCAACTGGGCTTAGAATCCCCAACTCTTTCAACCTATGATTAAGGCTGGTATATGATTCCCCGAGAGGAGTGAATGTTTTTCTTGCCTTGTTTCTCCACTCAGAGTCTGGCCTGGGCCTGGTTTGGTTTCTGTAAGGTTTAGAGGTTGGATATGTGTTCTGGGTGTGATAAACATTGTGTGGAGCTTGAGCTCTCCACACATGAGGTGGTGGTGGTGGGTAGACTTGGGCTTGCGGGTGGTGGTAATGAGGGACTGTTAGTGGATATGGTGGTGGTGGTGGGTTATATGGGCTTGATGTCTTGTATGGGTTTGGTGGGTAAGATGGTGGTGGTGGATTATATGGAGTTGACGGGTTTGGTGGGTGTTGGCGGTAGGGTCTTGGCGGGTTATAATGTGGGCTACGACTCCATGGCCTGCTCTCTACAGTTGCCACCTCTTCCTTCTTCTTCTTTCCCATTACTCCCCCGTTTCCAGTTTGTATAGCTTGATTGGTGGCCTTGATGGCCGAAAAACTCATGATTTTATTTGTCTTCAAACCTTCCTCTACAAAGCTTCCCATTTTCACGACTTCGTTGAAACTCTTCCCGATCGCAGACACTAGATGACCATAGTATGTAGGCTCCAGAGCCTGTAGAAAACAATCCACCATCTCCCCTTCTTTCATGGGTGGATCTACTATTGCGGCCTGCTCCCTCCATCTGAAACCGAATTCTCTAAAGCTTTCCCCTGGCTTCTTCTCCATTTTTGTGAGGGACAACCTGTCAGGTATGATCTCCAAGTTGTACTGAAAGTGACTTGCAAAGGCTTGTGCTAGGTCATCCCAGACAAACCACCTGGTATGGTCTTGTCGGGTATACCACTCTAAAGCTGAACCACTCGGACTCTGGCTGAAGTATGCCATCAATAACTCATCTTTACCTCCCGCACCTCTCATCTTGCTACAGTATCCTCTGAGATGAGCTACCGGATCCCCGTGTCCGCTATACATGTCGAATTTTGGCAACTTGAATCCCACGGGAAGCTGCACCTCGGGGAATAGACACAGGTCCTTGTAGGCTACACTCACCTGCCCTCCTAGACCTTGCATAGTGCGGAAAGCATTCTCCAGACTTTTCACTTTTCGGGCCATCTCTTCCTGCCCAGCAATCTTTGCAATCCTTTCGTCACTCGTTTCTATCATCGGAGCATGAGACTCATGTTGTCTGAAAGTTGGCTCCGGAGGGTAGTAGTGAGGATCATGGATATGAAACATCGGTTCACTGGAGGATTTGTGCATAGCGGCGGGTGGAGGTGCCACATACACAGGAGCAACTTGTGGTATGTGAGGTGGTGCCTGTTTAGCTGGAGGTGGTGGTATCTGGGAGGTGGAGGCATAGTAGTGAGGGTAATCGGGGTAGGTAGAGGATGAGTTCATTGTAGGTGGTTCTGGATTAGGATTGGCTGGAGGGACATATGCGGGGTTGGCAGGGTAGGCTGGTAGTGGTTGACCTCTAGACCAGGCCTGGTACATCTCGGCCATCTGCTGCCTCAGCTTGTACATTTCCTCCTTCATGCCTGCCACATCCACAATCTCTTCTTCGTGAGCAGGGTCCACAATGGTTGCCTCAATTTCCTGGGATACAACTTTCGTCATCTTTTTGTATCTGGTGTTGTATGGGTGGGTAGCCAGAATGCCAGTTGCCTATAGAATCTGAACTCACAAGCATCAACACCCGTTAGTTGTTAGCGCATGGATAAAATGCAACGACTTTAAAAACAAACACATTTACTCGAATCGTTATGCATCATCCCGGCTGCTGCTCATTTGGACCACCCTCTTTTCTCTTTTTCCGCTCTTTTTCTCTTCTTTTTCTTTTCTTTTTCTCTTTTTTTTTTGTTGCTTTTTCTTTCTCTTTTTGTTGCTTTTTCTCTTTTTCTTGCTTTTTCTCTTTTTCTTGCTCTTTTTTTTTTCTCTCTCTTTTTTTCTTGCTTGCTTTTCGTCTCTTTTCATTGCCATTTTCATAATTACGTTCCTATTTATTTGCCTAGCGGATTTTTTTTAAAAGAAATGACATAAAGCAGAAGAATTGATAACAACACTTGTCTTCTCATTGATAATTCAAAACATTGATTACAAGGTGATGTTTTTTAAAAATAAAAGATGATGCATGACCTATGAGTACATTAATGCACCTAGTGCCCGCGAGGCATCGTTCGGCCTTGCCGCGGGCCTATATGCTAATCCCTTTTGAAGCTTATCTAGGTCGGCCATGACTTGTTGTACGAAGAACTTCACTGCAGATACAAAAGTCCTTCGAGACATATCTTCACAAAGCTGAGTCTTCCGGGTGATGTATTGGGCGATGCGAATAATCTTTTCTCTGATGACCCCCTTTTCTTGCAATAACCGGCTTATTTGTTGAGCGCGAACATCCAAGACATGTTGGTTGTCTTTTTGCACCTGTTGCAGCTCCAATTCTAATCTAGCCATAGTCGTGTAGCAATGTTCTCTTTCTTCCTCAAGATCTTTGATAATCTTGTTGCTCTTGGCCGTGGCTGAAATTATTTTCTTTCTAAGCTGGGCTACTTCAAAATCATGCTTGTCTTGTAGTTGTTGAACCAACTTGGCTCTTTTCTCAGCATCTCTGTCCATTTGCCTCCGAGCCATGACTAACTCTTTCTCAGCTTTATCCAAATCGAAGCTATAATCATTTACCTTTCGCCGGAGAATCTCAATTAACTTTTCATCCCGGGCCGAGCGAACTGGGGTTTCGGATGCAATTTTCATTTGAGCCATTTGAGCTTTCAACATCTCATTTTCTTTCTTCAACTGTTTCTTCTCCACTTCATCGGATGCCGCTTGTAAACCGCTTTCGAAATGAAGATTTCTCAATTTATCCTCCAACAGACTGATTTTGGCCTTGTATTCTTTTTCCTTGGCCATCCATTTCTGATTCTCCTTGGATTGCTCTATCAAGTCTTGCAAGTGAGGTCTCTTTGAAAGACGTTCGTGTTCAACCCCTCGTCGGTACCATGTGGAGTATCCAGGTGATATCTCCCCTTTTGCTCTATTCGGCACACAAGTATCAATCTTCAGATTTTGGCATTCATTCCAGATTTGCCGGATTTTTGCTTCCGGGAATTGCCCGTCTGGACCAATCTCCACGGCTTGCACACTGAGGTCCCCATCCCTCGGAATAATTTGACACCGCCCTAGCTGTCGCAAGGCTCTGTATGGAGCATAAGGTTGTATACTCTTCAAACCCATGATCAAAAATGGCGATCCCTCCGTTGGCATGTATATCACCTCGTCAAGAGGTAACCGGTCATACGTCCAATCGATTTGACCGTCAGTTAGTGATCGAAGATACACAATCCAACCTTGGACTCCCTCTGGCAACTTTATGTCTTTTGTCCTCGCATTGAACTCTTCCAAACATGTCCGATCGGCCGAACCATAGATCGAGAATGAAGGGTGGTGACATAGATGCTCGATTAGCCAAATTTGCAAGATCAAGTTACACCCCTCGAAGAAGTTGGCCCCTGCTTTGCACGCAGTAAGAGCACGATAGATATCCGCAACAATCATTGGGGCCAGAGTACAGTTATCTTGTACTAACAGTGTGGTAGCTACTCCGGCAACTTTTATGTTAATATGTCCATCTTTCCTCGGGAATACAACAACCCCGAGAAATGCCACCAAAAATGCGAACCTCCGGTGTTCCACCCATTTCGCTCGGTTGGACTTACAACATAACTTGTTGGTTAGGTCGTTGAAACCCCCAACGTGTCCAAACCTAGTGTAGATGAAGCTTAAAGAACAAAATCCGTTGGCCAGATCTTCATTATGAACATTCCGGGCAATTTTCAAAGAGTCGAGGAAACGATGTACTGTCACTGTCCTCGGAGATACCGGATACTTTCCTTTTAGCGGGACCTCAGCCTTCCCGATGTAGAAGGCAATTTCCTCCAAAGTAGGGGTAAGCTCAAAATCTGGGAAATGAAATACGTTGTGTGCCGAATCCCAAAACGAGACCAACGCTCTAATCACATCACCCCGAGGAACCATGTCTAATAACCCCGTAAGGCCTTTTAAGTACTTTTTGACCCAGTCTTGACCATCGGATCCCATGTCCTGCCACCATAATTTCAGCTCCAAAGGAATTTTATTTAGAGAAAAATGTTCATTCATCATCGTGCTCGTCCTGCACATTTATTAAGGTGAATTGATTTAGAAAAGGAAAATCTTTTCAATGCAATTTTCAATTTTTGAGGAAAATAGAAGAAAATGACTCTCGAAGTGGCCATTTTTGCCAAAACAGTCTTCCGGCGTCCTTTCGGAACATTCGGCCATTTCCAAAAATAGCAATCACCTCGATTATTTGAAAAGAAAATCTTTTTGGTCTTTTTTTTCTAAAAGTGTGGTTGGACCCGTTTAAGGGTTGCCTACGTATCCCACCTAATGGCGAGAATCAAACCTGCGTAGTTCGGTCAGATTATTTGACCAATTATTTCAAAAATGTTCCACCTTTTCTTTTCCAATCTTCAATTTTTCCGGGTACCTATTTTCTATAAATTATTTTCCTCTCTCTTTTTTTTCTTTTTCAACAATTTTTCTCTCCTCGGGATTTCTGCCGGTCCGCATAACGATCAAGGACAATAAAATGCAACACATAACATGCTCGGTCTTTTCAATACCGGGTCACCTGTCCTAGACGGACCCAACCCCTGTGTTGAGTCCCCTAAGTCAAATATGATGCAAATAATCGTCCTAGACCTATGTTCAAAATCTTACGGTTTCATAGATTGCTAGACCGTGTACCCGAGCGGACAACTCGAATCGAGGAGGGGGCTACGTACCGGTGACCCGCGGAGTCAATCGGCTTTGTAACTTATCCGGCCTCTATTTTCTTAATTTAGGGTGACTTTAACAGGAAGGGGAGTCTCAACCAGTAAGCACATCCCCGGGGGAGAAGAGAGAAAGGTTTTCGGCACAGTTTTATATACAGTTCACATAATATCAAAGCGATAAAGCACATAGCATGTTATTCAAATCACATAATGAAGTCAAACAAGAATGCGAACGGCAGTTCTAAGGAGCTCGAGTTCTTAAACCCTGAAACCGAAGTTCAGGGTTGATTCCCCAGCAGAGTCGCCAGAGCTGTCACACCTCCCTTTTTACTACACCAACAATTAAAAGCATATAAATACACTTGTAGGGTATACCCCGACGCTCAAATATCCGAGACGGACAAAATAACGTAAGGGAAGGAGTTTTTCCAATTAAAGGACAGTCGGTTCGGGATTTTATTAGAGATTAATCAGAGTCGCCACTTGGGAATGATAATGGTGTCCCAAGTCACTGGTTAATCCCGAATCCGAGGAAATTTGACTCTTATAAATGTCTGCGAAGCAGAGGTCCGGATAAGGAACACTGTTAACCCGGGAGAAGGTGTTAGGTACTCCCGGATTCCGTGGTTTTAGCACGGTCGCTCCACTGTCATTCTTGGCTTTTATTTGACTTAATTATGGATTTTAACAACATAATGTGCTTTTTACATAAATATTATTTTTAAGAATTTGCGACATCGCGGAAACACACCTCGAGTCATACCGCAACCAGTACGCCTACGACTTTCGGTATATTTCGGCTTTGCCGAGATTTGGATTTGAGTCGCACCAAGTGCACACTCGTTCAATGGAAAGTATATTAAAATCGTGCCCTAAATGATGTCTATCGGCTTTTAACTTTTGGGAAAGGCTATGGAATTCGCTATTAACCTCTCCGGATATACTATGTTATCTCATTACTAAATGGGGGCCCCGGTGTTTGTTATTCGGGCGAGGCTCGTCCCAATTTAATTTTAAAGTCTCAACCCTAAGAAGTATATACTATGTTTTCTATATTGTTTTTTCCTTAATCATATTTTAACACTAAGTATTCCAGGCCCGCATGATTTCTATTGTTTATTAGGGCCTGGATTTCCAAAATGGGTTTTAATACATTAACAAAGGGGGTCCAGGTTCTTAAAGAACCAGACCTGTTTTGGGCAATTCATTGCTAGACCAACAGTTACGTGGGCATGGTCTAGGCCCATACTAATTGTCAGGTCCAAAAATAGGATTAAAGCAGTAATAAAGAAAGCAAAGACAATGAACTCATAGTAAATCAAACACACTGGAATTAGATTAAATCACTCTTTTATTAATCCAAAAGGGAGAACCGCTGTACAAGAATATCAATATTAATCCTAGATTATAACTAATTAATGTATATATGAATGAACTAATCCTATTTCTTTGTTTTCGGTTGATAACCTATAACAGTATTGAAATTACTCAATCAAAGAGACGATTCATCTATGTGATACAGTATTTAAACAATCCAATCGCTTATTAACAGTAACCAGATTATCTAAAGCTAAATGATTAACTACACATGCATGGTTTTATTATGATTTGGACTCAATCAGTGTTACAGATCTAGTCTCGAATTAATTACTGCTTCCTTTCTCTTTTGTGCTTATTGATATCTAGAGGCTGATTCACTTGATATGATTAACTACTGTTGTTTAATAAGAGCCAAACCTATTTGATATTATCAAAACCAACTTCACTACTCATCAGTTTTTTCCCTTTTAGACTTATTCAAACTCTGATATTGATTAGCAAAACTGATTAACTAAGTGAGCTTGTTATTATTAACGCATACGAGAGAATCAATTAACTTTTGTTTTAAGAGTTTTTCCTATTTAACTAAGTGATGGGCGACCTATGATTATACTACTATTACACTACTATTATTATACCACTATTACATTGTTTTGTTGTGTTTTCCTCTACTACAGACTACTACAATAAACAAGTTACAAAGCTAAACTACAATCTACACAACAACATAGAATCAAATCTGGATCTTCATTTCTATTTCAACAACTCATCGTTACAGCTTCGTATGAAAGAGATGTACCTGGATAGAAAAATGAAAATCCAATGAGTTCTAGGGGGTAGAAGCAAACAACCAGCAATAGATCCAAGCAAGCAATGCAACAGTGAATTGGATGCCAAATGAATTGAACAACATAGCAATCAGCAAGCAGGAAACCCAGCAGAATTCAAATAGAAATCCAGACCAAATTCCAGCAAAGAATTTCGAAACCAGAAGAAATTAACAAGTTTCTACTCGAAAAATCCCAGAAATCCTACTTTTTTTATGCTATTTCTTTTCTCTGAAGCTTTGTATTCAAAAGCCAGCCTTTAATACACTCTTTTTGGGAGTATATATAGGTTGAAATGGCTGAAACTTGGGGGAAAAGAAATGGGAGTTAAATCCACTTCTTCCCCTTTAAAATTGCTAAATCTACACTTACACCCTTATTTCTGTTATCAGATTCCCTTCCAGCATGTGTTGGAAGGTTCTTTTTGATTCTTTTCCTAAGATTTTACCAAAGTATCCCTAATAGTTAAAGATTTTTTACAGATTTTCCTTTTTAGTGAGACCATTATACCCCTCAATCTCGGCAAAATTGAAGAAATCAAGAGCACAAATGTCTCATATGTCCCTATATGCTCTATTTAATCTACCATTTTACCAATTTATATTCCCTTTATGCCCTTAAGGGCACAGCTGAATTACCCGACCTGCCTAGGTCAGGTTTTCAGCATTTTTCAACTTATTTAACTAAGGGCCAGTCCTTGCATTGTTATTTAAGGACTGGCCAATTTTAACTTGAAGAACTATTTCAATTTTAACCACTTTTGCTTTATTTTCTGTTAATTAAAGACTTTGACTTCATTTTTAAGCTAATTGCAGGACTAGCCTGCTTTATTGTTATGTTTAAACTATTTAAAACTTAGCTAGTCTCAAGTTTGGATTTGGCTTTTGCAATTGAAGCCCATTGCTGAACACAGGCTTGGCTAGAACCTTTGCAGGCCTGGCCACCTGTGATTCAGGGATTAACTTAAGCTTTGGTAAGTCTGAACTTTCAAACTTAAACCAGTTATTACACAACTAGCCCATTTAAGGGTGGGCCAGTATGTGAAAGACCTTGCAGAGCTGGTCAATTGCAAAATTGACCACTCTTGGTCACTTATTTAACTTGTAACCTATTTTTGTGATTTTCAATTTTAACCTATTTCAAAACTAACCACTTATGAGACTTAGTACTATTGCAGCTATAGCCAATTCCCCTAAGATTGATGGGCATTAATATTGTTCATACTAACATAAACTATTGCAAACTTAGCCATTTCAATAGACAATTGCACACATAGCCAAATGAAAACAAACTTGTTCATCAATCAATTAAAACTCAGAGAAGAAGTTGGATAATGTTGAATCTTAATCAATCAGACTCACAAACTTAGTTTCAAATAGCAAAGTGCCAATTAAACATCAATCAGGCTTAGTTACAACCATTTTTTGTTGAATGACTCACTGAAAGACCCAAAACACACTTAAAGATCATGGACATAGACTCATAGAGACTAGATCTCACAAAGCAGTCAAGAAAAAATGAAACATGGCCTATCCAGACACAAGAACAATGGTTCTAACAGAGTGACACAAGAATGGTAATCAGAACCACTTTCCAAATACTAACCCTAGCTTGATACATGCGTATGACAGATAAAATGAAGATGAAGAATAGAAGAACACGGAGAATAACTGAGAAAATCCCTATTCTAAAACAAGAAACAAACGTTTGAAGATAAACAAAAAAATGAAGGAGAACAAATCCTTAAACAGAAAGACACGGAGAATAAAACTGAGAAAATCCCCAATCTAACTCATGAGACAAACATGCTAAGCTAAAACGAAAGTGAGGAAGAACAGATCTTTTTTTTAAAAAAAAGGAAAACATAGAGAATAACTTGAGAAAATCCCTAATCTAGATCAAGAAACAAACAATCGAAGATAAACCAGAAGTGAGGAAGAACAACTCTTAAACAGAGAAACATAGAGAATAACTGAGAAAAATCCCTAATCTAAAACATGCAATCTAATAGCATAAACAACAATCATTTGAAGATAAACGAAAGTAAAGAAGAACAAATCTTTAAACAAGAAAACAGAGAAACTAAAAACCCTAGTTTTATTCGATTATCTATATCAAGAAAAGTATATCAAACACACAGAAGAAGAGAAGAACACATAAAACAAAAAAATAATACAAAGCAAGTAAAGGGAGAGGGAACACTTAGCTTGCAGGGCCGGTCCCCTGAGCTTCCCATTTTCCTTCTCTTATTCACTCTTTTCTTCGGATTTCTTTTTCTTTCTTTATTTCTTTATATCTTTTTTTCTGGTTTTCTTGTTAGACTTCAAGACGAAGTCTTTTGGGGTTTTCTGGTTAGGGGTGGGTATTTAGAGAGGGAAATGTGAGATTTTGGGAGGAAACTTGGTTTGAGTCGCCGGAGTTAGGGTTCCGGCGACTTTCTTTCAGATATTCGAGGAGATGGAAGAAGATTCGAAGGAGACCAAGGGTATGGGGTGACAGATCAGGCCAAAAGGATTCTATGGTGTTGATTTGGGGTGGGTTCTCGTTGTTTGGGTCACCGGAGGTGAACTCCGATGACCGGAGTTTCAAGAACAGGGGGTTTTCAAGGTTGGTTTTAGGTTTTGGGTTGATGTTTGTGAAGGAGAAGGAGGAGATAAGAGGGGTGTAGGCGGGAGTGGCCGGAGACCACCATGGAAGGCGGTGGCCTCCATGGCCGGCGAGGATTGAAGAGAAGAAGATGAAGAAGATGCCAAGGCGGCTAGGGTTTGGAAAATACTAGAATGGCCGGTCTCAATCGAGACAAAGGCCTTTTATACTTGTAGCCAACGAGGTGATCCTGGCCGTTGGATTGACGATGATCCATGGTCAAGATTAGTCGTTACTTAAACGACATCGTCTCCTTGATAATGAGACCTATGGCCTCTTCCGTTAGATCAACTTAAATGGACGGTTGATATCAAATCCCGCCCATTAAATAAAGGCCTAAATTCAACAAAAAATCTCGGCCGTTGGATTAATGAGATTGAACGGCTGAGATCACATGTTACCCAATGTACTGGACCGGCTCTCTTTGGGCTCAAACATTGGGCCAACAATTTGGACTGCATTTGGCCCAGTCTTATTATACCTATATATATATATATTTTTGTATTTTTCTGGTATTTTAATTATTTTGAGGTAATTTCTTTTTGTATTTTCATTTTTTCCTTTTTGTATTATCTAAGTTAATTAATTTCCTATCTTTACTAATTTTTTGGCATTTTTGGCAATTTTCTACTATATTTTTTTTATTTTTCCGCTATTAAAGCTACATACTTTTTTTATTTTCTTTTCTTTTAAAACTAATTAATTAAAAATGTAAGTACTTCTCCTATTATTATTATTTTGATTTTTCCAAAATTATTTATTATTCAAATACACAAAGTGTAACCAATATCAAACACATCATGCAATTGCACTCAAAAAATCCTATTTATTTTAATTTTTGGAATTTATTTGCCTAGTGCAAAAATCACATGCTCACAATTATTTTGACACATATGCTCCTATAACCAAGATTACCTCAATAAGAGTATTATTTGCTTTGGCATCAATAAATAATCTAAATGTCCATCAAATGAATGTTAAGAAGACATTCTTAAATGGTGATCTTGATGAAAATGTTTATATGGAGCAATCCGAAGGGTTTGTGCTTCATGGAAATGAGAAGAAAGTTTGTAAATTAGTTAAGTCCTTGTATGGATTAAAACAAGCTCCAAAATAATGGCAAGAAAAATTTGATAGTGTTATAATATCAAATGATTTTAAACACAATGGAGCAGATAAATGCATTTATTCCAAATTCACAAAGAACTATGGAGTGATACTATGTATTTATGTTGATGACATGCTAATCATAGGAACTAACATGCAAGGCATAAATGAAACTAAGAAGTATTTAACTTCTCAATTTAAAATGAAGATTTGGGAGAAGTTGATACTATCTTAGGTGTTAAAGTTAAAAGATATAGTCGGGGTTTTGCCTTATGTCAGTCTCATTATATTGACAAGGTTCTTTCCAAATTATTTGAGTATTAAAGAATTTAATACTCCGTTTGATGCTTCTAGCAAGATGGCTGAGAACTCCGGAAGATCTGTTAGTCAATTAGATTATGCTAGTATAGTTTAATATATGCTATGCACTGTACTAGCCCAGATATTGCTTTTGCAATTTGTAAATTATCAAGATATACTCACAATTCAAGTTGTGATCACTGGAAAGGTATAGTGAGGGTACTTTGTTATTTGAAAAGGACAAAAAATTTTGCTTTGTATTATAACAGATTTCCTTCAGCGTTAGAAGGTTATTGTGGTGCTAGTTGGATAACTAGTGTTGGTGATAAAAAGTCAATGTCTGGGTGGATATTCACTTTAGGTGGAGGAGAAATTTCATGAGATTCTAAGAAACAAACATGTATTACTCATTCCACAATAGAATATTAGTTTATTGCTTTAGCAGCTGCAGGAAGAGAGGTAGAATGGCTGAAAAATCTATTGTTAGATATAAAATTATGGCCACAACCAATGCCGGCTATTCTCTTGCACTGTGATAGTGAAACAACTATGTCTAAAGCATTTAGTAAAATATACAATAAAAAATCTAGACATATTGCTTTAAGACATGAGTACATAGGACAATTAATTTTAGATGGAATTATTACTGTTGTGTACATCAAGTCTAAAGACAACCTTGCTGACCCATTCACTAAAGGACTCGCGAGGGATATGATAATAAGCACAACAAGTGTTATGGGTCTAAAGTAATTTAAATTTGTCACTAGTAATGAGAACCTTACCTTTCTTATTGTTTAACAATATTAAAGGTTTAAAAGGTAACAATAAGTTATAGTTGTGACGAATACCAGGTTCTGAAAATTAGTACTTAGAAAAGGAGGATGAGTATAAAATACTCTTAATGAAGAAACAAAGTTCGATTTAGGAATTAAAGAAGTCCTTGTTAAGGACGTGGTTAAATCTTTACCTATGTAAACGCAAGAAGTGGTGTCGCTTCAATCAAAGTTTGGATACAAAACTTAATAAGTATTTATGAATTCAGCAAGTAGCACAAGGCCATAATCGGGTGCTAAAACTCACGGTGAACAAGTTGTCGAGTTGGTACAATTTATGTGTATAAAGCTTTTCCGTCTTATCATATAGGAATTGTAGTTTAATATAACTTAATCTAACCATTAATTTCGATAAGGTCTTGCATAGTTTATACAAGTAGTTCTTAAATCGAAAGATACTTACTTTATACATGAATCTCATAAATAACATCAATCACTAACTAAGTGAGAAATTGTTAGATTACTTAGTGTTTAATGGGTGTATTTGCGAAGAGGTAGTTTTGTCCCTCATTGGAAAAAGAAAGAAAAGAAGAGATGTTTAAAACACTTCTTGTCTTATATAGTTTAAATATTTTCAGGTGTTTTGGATGGAAATTAGAATTTGACTATATTATTAATAGCTAAGATTGGGCACTTGGGCTCTTGGGCACTTGGGGAAATTGGGCTTTGGGCCAATTAAGTAGCCCGGCTTAATATTTTAGCCACCCATTTTTGATTAATTAAAAACATTTTAGCTTTTTAATTTCATAAAAATGTTTTAAATATTTTTTTTAATTCAAAAGAAGGTGGCTATTGGTTTTAAAAGGTGTCTGTTATGAAGAGATGAGTCTGTGATTCCAACAGACTCCTAGAGGTATTATAATACCTATTTCATCCACAAAACGAAATTATTTGAAAACTTTCATCTCTTTCTCTTCTACTTATTTTCTACAACTCACAACAATTTTATTCTTGTATGAAATTTGAGTTAATTATTGAAACTCGAATAAATACTTTATTACTTTTATAGATGATCATTCTAGATATACACATGTTTGCTTAATGAAAACAAAAGATCGTGCATTTGATATGTTTAAGAGTTACAAAGCATTAGTTGAAAATCAATTGGAAAAGAAGATTAAATTTCTGCGTAGTGATCGAGGAGACGAATATCTTTCCAATAAATTTTCTGTATTTTGTGAAGAAAATGATTTGAATCACCAAGTTAGTGCATCGTAAACCCCACAATAAAATTATCTTGCTGAAAGAAAAAATAGAACGTTGGTAGATATGGTTAATGCGATTCTTTGACATGCAAAGTTACCAACGAATTTGTGGGGGAAGCTTTATTAACGGCTTGTTTGTGTATAATAGAGTATATTCAAAGAAATTTAAGGTTTCACCATATGGATTATGGAAAGGAAGAAAGTCTAACTCAAATTTCTTAAAGTTATGGGGCTGTTTAGTCTATTATAGAATTCCAGATCCTAAAAAGACTAAGTAAGGACCTAGAGGAATTAAAAGCATATTTGTAGGATATGCTGAGAACTCGAAGGCATACAGATTATTGGACATTAAGTCTAAGTGTATTGTGCAATCTAAAGATGTTGAGTTCTTGAAAACAAAGTTTATTCGTGATTCTAATAATTCACATGAGGACACAGATATTACTAAAATAGATGGTAATGCAACAAGCATTGGTGATAATGCAGTAACTCAAGAAAACTGTGTAGAACCTAGTTCTTCTTCTTACAATAAAATAAAGGCAATTGAATCTCCTGTAGAAAAAGTCAAAGAGTTAGAAAAGAAAAAAAAATATAGGTTTTGACTTTGTTTCTTCTAAAGCACTAGTCTTTTTGGTAGAAGGAAGTAGCGATGAAGTATTAAATAAAATACCTTATTTTAAAATTAGAAGAGGATCCTAAAACCTATAGTGAGGCTTTGGCTTCGCGGGATTCTTCTTTCTGGAAAGAAGCTGTAAATGATGAAATGGATTCTCTTTTATCAAATAGTACATGGGTATTAGCAGATTTACCTTCTAATACTAAACATATTGGGTGTAAATGAGTTTTCAGAAGAAAATACAATATTGATGATTTTTTTCAAATATTTAAAGCTAGAAGCCAAGGAATTTACATAAAAGGCAGGAGTAGATTATTTTGACACATATGCTCATGTGGCTAGGATTACCTCAATAAGAGTATTATTTTCTTTGGCATCAATAAATAATCTAAATGAAGAAGCAAAGTTCGATTTTGAGGGTATTTTGGAGGGAAATTGAAATTTGATTATATTATTGTCACGACCCCAGTTCGCCCTCCGTAAATATGTCGTGATGTCACCTAGTCCCTACGACTAGGTAAGCCTACCCATGCGAAAATAACAAAAATTGCGGAAATAAATAATTAAGCTAAACAAACTAGAAGGGTTACGGTATATAAATGTCGCTCCGCATATACAACCCAAATAATGCAAAAGTCTACAATATCATCCCAAAACATGGAAACTCACGGGAACACAAGCCAACAAAAAGTAATACACCTCTAACAGTCTAACTCCAGAATGATTAAAGCAAAAGCACGAAAGAAATGCTAACTGCTAAAGCTAGAATAAGATAAAGACTCCTGGTCTGCGAACGCGGCAGATGTACCTCGAAGTCTATGCTACATCTCTTCATCTCGAGAGTGATACGCCTGGGATGAAGTACCTGGATCTGCACAGGAAAAACATGCACAGAAGTGTGATGACCCGACCCGTCGTCACATGAGTTACCACTCTGTTTCTCCCATATTATGTTTCTCTATGTTTCAATATCGGTATTTGAGGTGATCGGGTGGAATTGGATCAATTTTAGATGGAAATGAGACACCTAGTCCTTTAAAAGGGAGCTTGTTTTGGAAAAGTCAACCGAAAGTTGACTATTTAGTTAGAGGTTCGGTTAGCTTCACGGAATGATTTGTGACTTAGGAGTGTCACACATCCGTTTTACACACCTACCCCGAAGGATAAATGTATAAGAAAGTTTTTTCATTTAAAGTGATATTATTCGAATTGAGATTATTTATTTATTTTTTAGAGTTGTCACTTGGGATAGAATTGACTTTTGGTGTCCCAAGTCACCGGTTTAAATTAAATCACAAATCGAGGAAAATTGTCGACTTCCCAATTGGAGTCTCCGAACCAGAAATTCTGTGTAAAATAAGGAATTTGGTTGACCCGAGGAAAGGTGTTAGGCACCCCCGGATCCCGTGGTTCTAGCACGGTCGCTTAAATTATTATAAACGGCTAAAATATAATTTTTATTCATGCTTCAGCCTATAGTGCAATTTTATAATTATTTATTGCTTTTTTAATTATGTTTACGAAAGTGAACGTCATTTAAGAACATATTTTCGGATCACGTCACATGAAATGCACCCGGATACTCGAGACATTCTTATTCAACATTTTTGGATTTGGATTTGGGTCACATGAAATGCACACCCGAGTTTAAGAAGGTAGTTTTATTAAAATCGCGCCTAAAGTAACTAACGCGTTTCAAGTTTGTGAGGGCCATGGAAAGTTTAGCTAAATGGTACACTTCGATTTTTAAAGGATTAAAGTTAATTAAGGACCATGGGCTACGGATTGTACTTTTTTGATATAAAGAGTATTTGAGGAATTAAAATTACTATAATTTTTCAGAACATGTATAAGCACCTAATTAAGATAAAAATTTGGATAACAACAATCTAAACAGGAGGAACGAAAAATGCAAAATAACTACCTAAAAGTAACGAAACTAAGGTAAAAACATTCATGGCTAGACTTCAATACCATACAAAGTTAGCAACTGGAAAATATTATTATAAACAACAAGTAAATCCACGTAAAATATTGTTATAAACAGCAACGGAAAAAATAATCATGAAACTAAGAATTTTTTTATCGTTTCTTCCTATTCCTAAACCAACAGCCCAATTTCACACTTCAATTACTAAAATCCAATGCTAATTAATCAACTAGCAATTTATATGGCACCTATACTTTCTTTTGCTTTTATTAGACGAATCACTGTTGTTCGAAGCCGGAGTTGTGGACTTCGGCACTACACGAAAATAGAAGTGGAAAATCGACAAAGAGTATTTTGGGACATAGTTACTGCCTTAACACCCAAAGAGAATTCGATCGAACCAAACTTAAGCAATGAATCATGACGGATGACGGATTTCAGAAATTACAACAACAACAATAATAATCGACAGATTGTTTCCAATCGATTCTCGGCGCAAGGAAGAGAAGGAAAATAAAAACAAAAACAACATTAGTTACTCCAGCAAAATCGTTTAAATACTTATCTAAACATAGAGTTATAAGTACCATAAATAAACTGACATGCAATAAATTAATTCACCAATGAGCAGAAATCTTAAAGCCAATTTCCGGTACTCTTTTTATACTCAAACAAGGAAAGGCATGGATATTCATAACAAACAGAAACTAACACAAGTGTGGATAAATCTCATATCAAATAACATGATTTTTGGTTAACATCTTAACAAAAACTCAAAGGTATAGTCACATACCTTAACTTGCAATCAAACAGAAAATCCCCGACCAAATAAAGGTTGAAGAGAAACTAGGGTCTAGGTACGAAGAATCAACTACTAGTCCAGACAATGTTCAGCAACAGCAAACCCAGCAAGAACGGCTTCAATTCCCAGCCCAAAAGACAGCTCGAAACCTCAAAAATTGCAAGGTATTGCAGCAGAAATTGATAATATAGAGAGGTCTGGTCGTTGTAAATAGATTCCTACTGTTATTTGATTTTAAGAGGAATCCATTGATTTTACGTTTTTGTATATTGTATTAAAGAGATAATTTAATTTTTAAAGGATATTTTTGTAAATCGATAATGTATTCATGCTTTTATAATACTTTTCATTTAGTTGACCAACATATTCATTTGTGCGGATAATATATCTTTTTAATTCTATTATGTGATTTGCACAGATTGCATTTTAATCTAATGATATCTGGGGATTGATAATCAAGTTTTTAGGAAGAACCAAATCATCTTTTATTGGATTTTCTTCTTCGTTTTCGACATGAAGCAAGTAGACGTTGAATATTGGATCTGTTCTTACTTTACATTTCTTGTAAGTTGATCTTTTTCGTATGGGCCAGAAGTAAAACTTTGGCAAGCTAGCTTTTACAATCTATGCTTTTGTCGATTTTGGAACTACTAATAATATTTCACAGAAATCACCTCTCAAACTATTAATTTTTACTATATATATATATCCGAAAAATTAATTGTTTGACACTTAGCCATAGTGCTCATATTATCAATTTTTCTTTCCTTATAAATTTAGTACAATTGCTCGGCTTATATTTGTGATGGTTAGTAAAGTTGTTTGAAGGTGTATATAAAATCTAAAGTAGATGGCCCCGCAATAAAATCATCGTTGGTACACCACTTGCTATTATTGCTAAGAGTGTCATGTCTCTTAATATGTTGCTTACAAGTAATGCATGACATAAAAATATTACTTCAATTCTGCCGGAGGCATCTACAAAGAATAATCTCGTTATACCTGAATCGACTCTTTATAATATAGTCTTTAAAGTTTGTTCTTGTTTAGGATGTAGCATTGATTGTGCTTCCTCAGACGATTGTGTAGAATTTTGATTCTTAATAATATACTAACATTTTTATTTTGTGTTCTAACGCTTTTTTTTATGAAATTAATTTATGTACCCTAAGATTTTTTTTAAACTTGAATAAAGAATTTTACTCATATAATAAATTGAAACAAAAATTGAATTGAATTCTCTTGCTAAATAATTAATTAAAAGACTCAGTTATTTGGTATAAACATACAAAATAACTTATTATAACGTTGATTTAGGTCGTAGTATTAGTTCATATCTTGTTTTAAATATTTAATCGTAATTATAATTTTATTCATTATAAATTTTATTTTCAAAGAGTGAAAGACTGATATGACATTTTATTTTTAGATATGTTTGTAACGTAGGAATCCTATTAGTATAATTACTTTTTGGGTATCTAATTCATTTAAAATTGAACAAGTAAATATTTTCAGTCATGTAATCATATTACTTTTAGGATATGTTTCTTAAAAAGTCATATTACTAATTTAATTTGAAAACGAATTATAATGTCCTATTACTAAATAAATTTGAGAATGTATTATATTGTCCAAATTCATTTAGAAAAGAAAAGCCTATATTATTATACAAACATAAATACAATATTAATATACCTATTAGAAACATAAATTAATTTAATTCCACTGTACTATCTTCTCTCCCTTGAAAGTGAATAGGACGGCTAATACTCTAGATATTTTATTTTTTAAAATTAAATTAGTTATTATTAAAACTTTAATTAAATTCCCGTGTCTTACATTCTCTCATTTGTCCGCTCATATTGTCGGTATTTTATACCCTTTGAAGCTACATTGCTCCTAATAATGAACGATTCAAATGCTACATAAACTAAAACATGGAAAAGTTAATTTGGAATCATAAACCAATTAAAATAGAATTCCGAGACACGCTCTTTCTCCTAAGTCAAACTAATCTCAAAAGAAAAAGTAAAATAACAATATTACTATTATATCCAATAATATATTATATTTTAGGGCTATTTTGGTCTTCCAACATTGTATTCATGCTTTTATAATAATATACATATAGATAGATAGATATAGATAGATATAGATATAAATATTATATAATATATAATATATATTATATTTTAGGGCTAGTCTCTATATACGTGCGTTGCACAATACAAATTGCATGCGTTGATGTTTGATCGCTGAATTTTCTTAACTAATACTTTTTTATATACGTTGTTTTATAATAATAGATAGATAGATATTTACGTACGTGCATTGCATGGATATCTCTTATCGAGTGTTATTATCACGATCCAGATTCACCACAATCGGAATCGTGATGGCGCCTACTCGTAGTAGCTAGGCAAGCTAGTTTACTCACCATCTTTCCATTAATAAAAACCATTCTATTGTCAATTTAATAACATAAATAATAATAATAACATTAACTGCGGAAGTGTACTTTCATAAATTTGAATATAAATGTGAAATACTCAGCATAAATCCTCTACCCAAGATGTGGAGTCACTAACTCACGAACCACTCATAACTACATATAATGTTCTGAAAGAAATATAACAACCGTTTGTCTCGAAACAATGAGACTACTGTATAATGAAAAACATAAGAAGAGACGTCGGGCCTGCGGACGCCTGCAAGCTACCTCAGTCACATGGATACGAAATCCTGCTATTGAACTACTGCTGTTGTTGCTCAAAACCTGGACCTGTGAAAAAATGCACAGAAGTGTAGTATCAGCACAACCGACCCCATGTGCTGGTAAGTGCCCGGCCTATCCCGGCGAACTAGGGACAAGTCTATGACCAGACACTCACATAAACCTGTGCAGTTTTATATACATATGTACCACAAAACAACAGAAATACTGAGCTAAACAAATAGAAAGGGAGGGAACATGCTATGGGGAGCACAACTGAATATATATAACTCATCAGTGAAATAAAAATAAAGCGCAACAATAATTATCACAAAGTAAGAAATTTAATAGTTGCGCGGCATCAACCTTCATGCTTTTACTCTCATCCTCACCCAAATAATCATATAAAAGTTCACGACATCACCCTTCGTGCTTTTACTCTCATTCTCACCCAAACAATAATATAAAAGTGCACGGCATCACCCTTCGTGCTTTTACTCTCATAACTTTCGTTCATGGCATGGAATGTTCCTTCGTGCATAAATAATCAACAATGGCACGGAATGTTCCTTCGTGCATAAATAGTTAAAACATGGCACGGAATGACCCTTTGTGGGAATATAATTAAAAATGGCACGGAATGACCCTTCGTGCAATATCACTCTTCCTCACCCCAAATAACAGTCACAATCAACGGGCAAGAAGAATGAAATAAACATCAAGAATCATCCCGGCAAAGGAGTAACAACAACACAATAAGGTCCCGGCAAGGGAACAATAACAACAATTTTCACAACCCGGCAAGGGCTCAATAATTTAACCATCGCGGCAAGGGATTAATCATAATTTAGCTTAGGAGAGTTCCACTTTAGTTCACAACATGTACAACAACGACTTGCGGTCATGCTAGACTCCGGTGCATAGATACTCGTCACCACGCCTATACACCGCACTCGATCATTTAGCAAATAGCAAATTATTATACTCTAATCATATTCCCTCAAGGTAGGATAGATCAAACACTTACCTCAAAACCTTGAAGTCCGCTTAACCTTCAACTATTGCTTTACCTCGTAATTCAACCTCCAACTCGCTCGAATCTAATCACAATTTGTTCAATTACTTTAGTAAACACTATATGAATTGGTTTGAATACATATAAATAGTTTTCCTAAAGTTTTACTCAAAAATTCTCAAAATGCCCCCGGGCCCACGTGGTCGAAACTCGGGGTTCAAACCTAATTCCGGTTACCCATTCTCTCACGAGTTCAAATATATAACTTATTTTGAAATCGGACCTCAAATCGAGGTCCAACTCCCTAATTTATGGAAAACCTAGGTTCTACCCAACAATACCAATTTCACCCATGAAAATTCTTGATTTCAAATGAAAAATATGTTTAATGATGTTAAAAGTTGAAAGAATTGAGTGAAAGTCGACTTACAAGTGATTTGAGATGAAGTTGCTCTTGAAAAATAGCCTATAGGGTTTTGGATTTTGAAAGAATGGTGAAAAATGACTAAAATTTGCCTAAGTATAAAAATTGCTGGGCTGCGGATATGGCAATTACGAACATTGGTTCGCAATTGCGAAGATGACAGGCTTGGGAAATGCAACCCTTCGTTCGCATTTGCGAACACTGTGCAGAAGTGGGGCCTTCGCATTTACGAAGAGGGCCTCGCATTTGCGATCCCTGTCCCTTCACATTTGCGATGTGTTTCTTCGCATTTGCGATACCTGCCAGGCTGCCCTTGGTTCGCATTTGCGATGGGGACTTCGCAATTGCGAAATCGCATTTGTGAAATATTTCTTCGCATTTGTGAAGATATCAGCTGGGAAAAAAATACTAGCTGTAGTAAAATTCAAAAAATGCTCTCGTGACCTATCCAAAATTCACCCGAGCCCTCGGGGCTCTAAACCAAACATGCACACAACCTCAAAAACATACTACAAACTTACTCGCACGATCAAATCGCCAATATAACATCGTTTACATAGAATCAAGCCTCAAAACTCATGATTTCTCTTTTTAAACTTCATAAACTTTCAAACTTGGAACTCATAGTCCAAAACACATCAAATGACATCCGATTTCGATCAAACTTTACAGGAAGCGCTTAAACAATATATAAGACTTGTATCAAGTGTCGGAACCAAAATACGAGCCCGATAGCATAGTCTTTTAATCAATTTTTATTTTTATTTTCCTTAATAATTTCAGAAAAATAATTTAACAGAAAAATTCTTTTACTTAGGTTCTAGACCTAGGATTTTAATTCCGGGTACATGCTCGAGTCCCATATTTTTCTATGAACCTTCCAGAACAGTCCGATCTCGGATCCGGATCCGTTTACTAAAAATGTTGACCAAAGTCAACTATTATCATATTAATATCAAAATTCTTCAAATTTTTCACAGAATTCACATATTCCAACATAAAAGTTTTCCGGCTACGCGCTCGGACTGCGCACGTAAATTGAGGCAATATAAAATGAGGTTTTCAAGGCCTCGAAAGCACGGAACAAATGAGAAAAACAGGTGGGTCGTCACAGTTATAAAACGTATTTAAAAATAATAAATTTTAATTGCACGTATTCATCAAAGTATATAAATAAAAAATAATTAAATATTACTCGAACCTTCCAAAATGGATAATTAAATATATCATTTGGTGTCCTTATTTTAAAATAATTTTTAATTATTTGATTCATACTACAAAGTATCCGTTTTTCTCTATTGATATTTAACTATTCCTTTCAAATATAACTTCATTATCCCTGTGAGAAATAATTCCATAGCTATGTAAATCTCCTAGTCCCCCACAATTATATATTTATTTGAAAGATTAAAAGCTTCAATTTCTCTTTCGCTTATGAGGGGAGAGGAGTTCCATTAATGATGGTTCAAATTACATTGCTCAAGACCAATAAAATTAAGGATTCTAACAAAAGTCGATTTTATTCAATTAGAAGACGATGGGAATCACTTAATTAGTTACGCAATGCTGAATTAGATAGGACATGCAATCTTTTATCCCAAGTAAACTTGTGTACACTTAACCAAGTTTACTCGAGAAACTTTTATGAAGTAGGAGTATAAATTACTTCGATTTTCCTACTTTTGTCTCTTTTGTATAAACTTACATTAAAGTCCTATCCACAATCTAATATTTAAAATTTACACCACATTAAGGTATTTTTCCCTGGATTCTTTTTCTTCATTCTTCCCCTTTTTCCTTTAGAATTTGCAATGCTTAGTGTGTAGCTTATTTTACAATAGCATGTAGCTTATTTTAGAAGAAAGCAATGTAAAAAATAGAGTTCATGACCATTGCATCCTGAAATATCATATATAATTGTTCTTTCGGATCTGATTCCATTACATACCCTACGCAAAACACTTGCAATAGATAAGAAAATGCTGTAAAACATTATCTAATATAGTTGATATTGTCAAGAAATATATCTTAATACATCTCTTCATGTGTTAAATTAATATATGATCCAACTATTAGATGAATAGAAATTCAATGCATGCTATTAGAATGATCGCTACAAGTTCAATTTGATTTTAAATAGAATTTAAATTTTAATAATTGCTCCGATATAACTCAGTAACTCTTGGAGAAATAAAATCAGACTAAAAAGCATTAGCAGTTAAAAAGTATATATAGAAGGCAACCTATAATATGACCGTAAACCAAAGCACAATAATTGAGAACATGACAAAAGTAGTCATTGACGTCTAAGATCGTATATATGACTCTAAACTAAAGCATTACCCAATTTTGAAAAGGAAAATAAAAGAGATCAACTAATAAAACATTTAGAAAACTTTGCTTCTTTTGACAGCAATACCAAAAATTATGTGTAATACTCTCTAAAATGTTATGATAATTAATGTGGAACATGATTTATTTTATAGGAATATTAGACTTATTCTTTTGCCACATGAATTCATCCAATAAGTCCAAGTCCTATATAAAATGGAGAATCAAATATCAAGCATACACATAACAAATTTTACATTTATACGGATATCGATGTACAAAGTTAAATAAATACAAAATATAGACTTCAACTTCGACTCTACATATTATTTCATGCATACTTTATGGAGTAGTTTAGCCCCTAACATCCCGTTTGCTTGAGCAGGAGATTTAGCGGTGCTTTAGCTGACAATTATTTCGTGTAATTAGGAACAATATGTTTTTATAAAGAAAATTATGACTGTGCCTTTCTAATCCAAATTGGGATGTGTAATTTAAATCGAAAAAGAATTCCTTCATTGATAATTTACAATAACATTCTTAAATTATACAAATATTTAAGGGCATAAAAGTCGATCAATATTTCATGGATATTTTAGTCGTTTAACATTTAACATAAATTATTCGTGCTTTTATAATAATATAGATATAGATATAGATATAGATAGACAGATAGATAGATTGATAGATAGATAGATAGATAGATAGATAGATAGATACTCGTCTTATGGTACGTGCTTTGCGCGTGTACCATATATTAATAAGTATTTAATTTTTTATAATTATGTAAATATTATTAAACAGTATATGAAACCAAAATTTAAAGAAAAACATAAGTTCTTAAAATGATGGATGATAATCCCAAATGGTTAATTCTGTAACAAACGCTATTGCTTGTTGGAATATAGATTTAGTTATTTGTTTCAACATTAATTATTAGAGGAAGTAGTTTACTTTTATTGATTCGAATTGTTAATATTAACTCATCCAATGTTTGAAATGTTATTTTGACGGTCAAATTCTTTCTCTCTCTCTTTTATATTCTCAATTTTTTTTGTTACTTGTTGAAATTATCGAGTGTAGTATTTAAATATTATACAAAAAATTGATGAATAAATTGAATGGACAAATAAGAGATAGGCAAGAATATGTTCTTGAACTCTAGAGAACGGGTGGAAAGAGAAAATGATGTTTTAATAGAAATAGTTTAAAAAAAGAATAAAAAAGTAGTTCAAATATTAGATGAAAAATATATTGTAGTTCAAATATAAATTCAAGGTAATACGAAAAGAATTACACTAATATTAAATTGTTCAAATATAAGAAAATGATTTGTATAAAATAATTAAAATCTCAATTTTATTTTAGATTCCTAGATGTTGATACTTTTCAATAGGTCAACTTATTTTATCTCCCAAAATATCTTCTTTTAACTATACTAAATAAAAAATATTAGTCCAATTAACCGTAAAAAGTCGCGAAACTCTAATAAGAATCAACTTGGAAAAATAACTATTTTATTAGAGGAATAGAAGCTATTCTAGACAAACTACGTAAGGACTTCTAGAAACCATCTCATATATAGTAATTAGAATACATAATAAATACATGATATTCATTCTATTTTACCATTGTGGATTTAAATATTAATCGAATTTAGTCCATCGCTAGCTGATTTACATAAACTCCAAGTGGATATAATCTTAGTTGAAGTTAAAATTTATTATAAGCAGTGTCTAAATATTGTTGTATATAATTTATATATAAGATAAATCTTAATTGATTGTACAATTCTAAATATTAGGACCACTTTACTTAATTCAAATAAGGGAAGTTACATCACTTCATATAACAAATCTAAACTATAAGTATTAAAAATATATAATTTGAATTACGATTTTGTCCAATTTAAAATCTATTTTAACTTGTATATAAAAATTAAATTTAAATATTTTAACTTTTAGTATATATATATATATATATATATATATATATATATATATATATATATATATATATGTTTCTCTATTTAAGAATCCCAATTAAATTAATCGGCATCAATTGTATTGAGTTATCTCTTACATTGCATATATATTATTTGTCAACGTTATAATTTTTAGTTTATTCTTAAAATCTTACATGATTAAGCAATTAAAACAATGAAAAATATTTATTAGTCTACCTAGAAGACATAAAAAAGAGCATTTGAAATTTATAATAAAGCATAATTTTTATTAATAATGATATTGTAAGAAAGAATAAAGAAAAAAATATATAATAAATCATAAATTACTACAATATACGCATGCAGTAAGAAAAATGAAAGCAGGAAAGCATGCAATAGGAAGGGGAAGAAGGGGAAGAAAGAGTACACTCAATTGCATTAGCGGCAGGAAGACTCTATATATAAAACAATAAAAGGGTAAAAAAGATTCACAGTAAGAAAAAGTATACAGTAGATAGGGCAAAAAAGGTAGAAGGAATGCAGGGCTAGAATTAGGAGCAAGAAGTACGTTATGAGAGATAAATTTGAGGAGGGAAAGAGTTTTTTAAAAAAAAGTAAAAAGAAAAAAATAAGATTTGAAATATCATATGGTAATTATACAATATCATTACCAACAACTACCCAGTATAATCCCACAAGGTGTAGTCTGGGGAGGGTAATACGTACGCAGGCCTTACCCCTACCTGAAAGGGCAGAGAGGCTGTTTCCAATCGACCATCGGCTCAGAAAAAGGAAAAGAAAAATAAAAGCAAAAACAAGAGAGTATTAATAACTCTATCAGAAATCACATAGATAATTATCTAAACATAAATCATCAACCATAAATAAAATGGCATGCAGTAATATCAACCAGTAACTACCATGAGGGGGCACAATACAATACACAAATCATCTATAGAGAGCCCTACCAAACCCCCCAGCCCCGGGAAAGAAGTGCGAAAGATACTAGGAGCCCCTATTCGACAACCCTGATACTAGACCTCCAGACTCTCCTATCAAGGGTCATGTCCTCGGTAATTCGCATTCTAGCCATGTCATGCATAATCACATATCCTCAATACCTCTTGGGCCTCCCTCTGCCTCGACTCGCGCCAACCACCGCCAGCCGCTCACAACTCCTCATTGGGATATCGGGGCTTCTCCTCCTCACATGCCCGAACCACCTAAGCCTCGCTTCCCACATCTTCTCATCCATCGGGGCCACCCCTACCTTTGCCCAAATAACTTTATTCATGATCTTATCCAACCTGGTGAGCTCGCACATCCACCTGAGCATCCTCATCTCCGCTACCTTGATTCTCTGAACATGAGAGTTTTTCACCGGCCAGCACTCTGCCCCATACAGCATGGCAGGTCAAACCACAACTCTATAAAACTTTTCCTTGAGTTTCTGTGGCACTTTTTGTCATACAAGACTCCTGATGCAAGCCTCCACTTCGATCACTCTGTTCCTATAAGGTGGGTGACATCCCCGTCGATCTCTCTGTCGCCCTGAATCACCGACCCAAGATATCTGAAATTGTCCCTCTTGGCGATGACCTGAGATCCAAACTTCACGTCCCTGCCCACTTCGCTCGACTCGGTGCTAAACTTGCACTCCATGTATTCTGTCTTAGACTCGAGAGTCTGTCTTCAAACCTTCAAGCTCTCGTTAACACCGACCCTCGTCACGTCTATCAAGACTATATCATCCGCAAATAGCATACACCATGGCATATCCCCTTGAATATGGCGTGTTAAAGCATCCATCACGAAAGCAAATAAGAGAGGGCTAAGCGCAAATCCTTGATGAAGCCCTATAACCACCAGGAAATGGTCTGAGTCGCCACCCACCGTCCTGGCCCTAGTTTTAGCACCATCGTACATGTCCTTGATCACTTTGATGTAGGCTTCCGGCACACTCTTCCCCTCCAGGCACCTCCATAGCACCTCTCTTGGGACATTGTCGTACGCCTTATCCAAGTCTATAAACACCATGTGCAGGTCCTTTTTCCTATCCCTAAATTGTTCCATCAATCTCTTGACAAGGTGAATAGCTTTTGTAGTGGAGCGGCCTGGCATGAAACCGAACTGGTTTACAAATATAGACGTCATCTCCCCTACCCTCGCCTCAACCACCCGCTCCCAAACTTTTATGGTGTGGCTTAGTAAATTGATACCCCTATTGTCACGACCCAAATCCCGGTCGTGATGGCGCCCAACACACCTGCTAGGCAAGCCCGACCATTTACACCCTCACCCGAGCATGAAGCTCAAATCAATTACCTGGATATTATTTCGACAATAAATCTAAACTGAATAACCACCCAAAGATCTAGGGTCACGAGTCTAGAGCCTCTAAACATGATCGGATAACAATATCTAAACCAAATACTCAAGTATGAATAATGTATATACAGAGGAAAACTAGAATAAGAAGAGAAGCCAGGTCCTGCGAACGCCAGCAGCTACCTCAGCAACTCGGATAAATACTGATAAAAGCTGGAGTGCTCGTCTATCCCTCCCGTGTACTTGAATCTGCACACAAAGGTGCAGGGAGTAGGGGTGAGTACTAAGTACTCAGTGAGTAATAAATATATACAAGTAGCTGAAAGTAAGGAAATCCACAGAATACCACAGTATGAAGCTAACTACAGTCCGAATCTCTTACGAACTAGCATCAAGAGTACAATATAGCTACCACAGAATAATTTAACAAATAAAGATGCAATGCAATGCACATAACCGCTACGGCGTGTAGCCCGATCCATTTAACGTCGACGGCGCTCACTGGGGGTGTGTACAGACTCCGGAGGGGCTCCTACAGCCCAAGCGCAATACTGCTGCGGCGTGCAGCCCGATCCTCATATCAACCGCTGCGGCGTGCAGCCCGATCCTCATATAAACCGCTGCGGCGTGCAGCCCGATCCATCCTCAGTCCACATAAATCAGATAAGTCACAAAAATAGTTCATTTTTCTTAATTCCAGTTTCCAGTTCATAATTTATGAAAAGTACTTTAACTTTTATTTAATTTGCAAAAATCGGTGACTTAACATTTCAATAGTGTGATTTCAAATTCCAGGAATGAGATCAATGATTAAGCAAGTATAGCTATCACATAAATACTATCCCCTAGGGATACTATAGGTCGGCACAAGGCCCCAAATAAGGCTTACAGCCCACAAATATGTCAAACACAACGTATTTCCATCACTAATAGCATATTTTCCATATCCGGGATGAACCAAGTCTCAATCCCCAGTCACAATCAGTCCCGCACCTGCCACGGGGTGCGAGCCACGCCCTACTAGCGTCACAATGTGTTAAGCCGGAGTTTCGAACCCTCATGCTACCATATACACAAACTACTCACCTCTAGCCGGCCGTAGACTCGTCCGCGATACCTTTTCCCTTCAAATTTGCCGCCTCGTGCGTAGAATCTAGTCAAACACAATAATTATATCAAATACGGGTCAAAGAAATATAACACAATTCAATTTATACGAAATACGCAATAATACACCAAGTTGGTAAAACCCGGATCCCGGGCCCGCTTCTTGAGAAATTCCGAAATTCATACCAACAGATTCCTCGTCTCGCCACGAGTCCGTGCATATAAAATTTATCGAAATCGGAATTCGAATGGCCTTTCAAAACCCAAAAATTCGTTTTCATGATTTATGCCCTAGTTCTTCACAAATTCTACCAATTTCAGGAATTTTGGTGTTTATTCTAGCATAAAATCATGTTTTTGAGTCAAGAAACTTACCTCCAGCAATTACCCATTGATTTCTCTCCTAAAAATCACCTCAGAAGCTTCTTCCCGTTCCAAAATTGGAAGAAAACTCGACCTGCTCGTTCTAGGTATACTGTTCACGCGTTTAACTGCTCCCAATGGATTCCTTGTGAAATTCTAATGAATTTAGGCTTTTGAATCACTCAATTTGACCTTATAATGAAGGAGATATGTAGGTTTTAAGATTTGCAAATAGTGCAGGTTTTTAATACGCCGTCGGGGCAGTTTCGTCATTAACCTGAAAATCTGGCTAGCTTTAGTAAAATGGCCATAAAATCCTCATACGATGTCCAAATTCGATGATTCTTTTTGCTACGGGTCCGTAATTACGATACGGATCTATTTCTTCATTCAAAATAATAATCCAAGCTCATTTGTTCAATATGATATCATTTATGCTTGAAGAAACGATGTCGAAGCATAAGAAAAACGAGCACAACGCAACCCAAACCTATCCGAAACTCACCCGAGCTCCTCGGGACCGCATACGAACATATTAAGATGTCACATATGATCATGCAAACTTAGTGTCAGTCTCAAATCACCAAAATTTAACATCAAAACACCAAATTTACATCGGATTCAGGCCTAAATTCTTCTAAAACTTTCGAAACTAACATTTGATCTAAAACCCGACCTAAACACCTCCAAATGACCTGAAATTTTGCACGCATATCCAAAATCACCTAACGGAGCTACTGCAACTCTCAAAATTTCGTTCCAAGCCCCGGATCAAAATCTCACCTACCATTCGGATTTTGCCAAAATTCAACCTTAACCAATTCAAGCCTAAAACTACACCGGACCTCCGAATTCGATTCCGATTGCTCTCCTAAGTCATAAATGATCCCCCGAAACTAGTCAAATCATCAGATTTCCATTTCGAGCTATGTCTAACTCATCGATCAATATTCGGTTGACTTTTCCAACCCGTTCTTCTCATAAAGAGATTTATGGCCTTATTTCTATCTAAATTCCCTCCGATTTGCTTCTAACTTTCCAAACACATATAAGTTAGCATATTGAAGTATTAAATGGAGAAAATGGGGTGATAACTCCCGTAACGACGGGCCGGGTCGTTACATTCTCCCCAACTTAAACAAACGCTCGTCCTCGAGCGTACCTAGAGTTGTACTAGAAGCAATTCAATAGCTGAATGACCTTACCAAGCATATATGCGGGCTGAACCACGTCACGCTATCCATCATAAGTCTGATAACACAATATGGCTGAACTTCCATAGTCCATCTAAAACATAGACCACATTGCACCTCCGAAATCATATACCAAATCCGAATCCCACGTCTATATTCAGAATACACTCGAACCAACTGTAATAGCCCATACTCGCCACTCCGGGTGAGATCTTATGGTGTACCAAACAACTCAATCACTCGAGATGATGCCCTCTAATCACAACAATTTCCCACGATAACCAAATATTACCGAAAAACCTTTCTCGTTAGCTAAAGTCTTATTCCAACACCTTCATGTATGTTGCCCAAGGCAACCGAACACACGATATATCGAATCCATCTCTCAGGTCATCCATTCATGAATCCATTTCCCTTTTTGACTGACATTACAATATATTTCGGAGCCAAACCTCGATGTATTCCTTTCTAACCAGCTGAAATCATATATGCCCGCACTCATTAATGGCTCCAACGATCATTCCGATTATGACACACCGCATTGGTGATGTGACACCTCAACACCGGCCTAAGCCACGAATGAGCACAACACAGGCTCCAATAAGAAACGCTTGAACATACTCAAATCATGACAACTACCTCAAACAAGGAGCTGTAATTCAAATTCCTCAATACCGTCGCAACACATAACTGAGATCTTGTCTCACATCATAGAATTAGAGTACTTGAATCCTCCTCGAAAGGTCATAACTTCACGTGGCCTTGCCACGGCTCATGATTCCATCCAAACACTATTACTCCTGAAGCACCTCAAGTCACCATGCTCAAAACAGTCAGCCACGCACAGATTTAGGTCTGAACTCAAGCAATCAATCTCACCCACGGTGAAACAATTAATATACGCCATCAAATCTTGTAAGGACACAACCGATGTGCCAGTCGCCGAGCGACACCCAACACTGACTTTCCTCAGAGACTAGGAAGTATAGTACGCAAGGTAACCTATAGAAAAAAAAAACTATGCTCCATATTACACGGTTGCAGCGTGCAACTTGCTCAAAATGACATACCCGTGGTGGCGTGCCACCCGATCCAGATACCATATATCTGTGGCGGCGTGCCACCCGATCCAAATAACCCGTGGCGGCGTGCCACCCGATCCACGCAAAACTCTCGCAAAAAAAAAAATGCACACCGAGTCAGATTTCTCATTACAACAAACATATATAGCCTCAAGCTCGGCCGCAAGATATGCATCCGACAAAGTCTCCCCAATACCGAAACTGGATCAATAGTAGAAACCTTTGCACTGATATCCGCCACGAAGGCCCCACTGACAAAGCAATACCTACCCGCCGTCCGTTGGTCCCCTGGGTACAACTACCCTGTTGGAGCATACTCTGATGCACTCTGTTAAGCAATTTGTGCCATTTCCGACATAGTCCATATCACATTAGTCTATACGACCTGACTTATGACAACCAGTCCGAAATAGAGTATCATAACCCCAAATTCATCATATCAAACTAAGAGAGAGCCACTAGGGCTTCCAATTTCCAATAATCGCTAAACGTACCCTAATGCGCATGCAATACCCAAGGTCTCTATGACACTCTGAATTCCCCAGCTCCCCTAGCTTTATGTCATGAGCACCCTCCCCGTTAAGCAGATACCATTAATTCTTTATCGCCTTTGATAATTGCAAAATGTAGTTACTTCATTTTAATTATGCATAATTTCATGTGGACTCAGTAATTAAATGTACAAACAAATATGTAAAATTTCGTAGTTACATTAAATTACACACAATTCAATTACATAAAACTTTTCAAACAAGCTCTAAGAGTTTAAATATTAAGCCTCAAATTAGTGTGCCCATGCTTAGCACGGACAAACTGCAACTAGTTTAATGAGAAAGCTTAAGAAAATGATTATTTTGGAATTTTTTCCTAAATATACCATATATGAAACCTTATTACCAAATATGTGCATAGTATGTATATTACCCGTCCAGTCCGCAGTTTATCTACAATTTATATATCATTCGTTATTTAGGCAGAATCTGCCATTTTTAGCGCGCGAAAAATCAGCCACAAAATCTGGTATTGATTTATTCCACATTAAATTCAAAATTTGAAATGGAAAGGAGATTTCTATTCTTCAACTTTATCTTCATTTGTTCTTCCATATATTTTTCACCATTGATAGCCATTAAAAAGCTTGAAAGCTTGAAGTTCAAATTTGGATTTGCAAAATCATCATTTGTTTGGATTTGATGTTGCTGAAAATAATCGGGAATATGATTTGGAGATTATATCTCAGTTTTGAAGGGTTTTGGTGAAGATTAGACTTGGTTTTGACTGAATTTCAGATTGAAACTCGAAGAGAAAGAAGAAGAAGAAGAAGAAGAAGAAGACATATTTCTAAAAATTGTAGATAAATTGTAGAATTGTAGATAAATTATAAATTGAGAAGACTAAAACTTCTACAAATCTTCTACAATTATGTCGAAAATGCCAATAATGCTACAATTAAAATGAAAATTGGAATATTAATATTCAATGTATCCAGTTTATAGATAAATTATAGATATTTGTATTTTGATTGTAAATACATTATTTTCTGTTTTCACAAATCCAAAACGACTAAAGCTTCTACATAATCTTCTACAAAAAATATTCTACAATTTATCTATAATTTTTCTAATTTATCTACAATTTATCTATAGAAAAAGTATATTTTATTTATAAAATTTAACTATAGATCTGAATGCAGCTCAAGACCTGTGATGAAGGATAATCTTGCAGATTGCAACCCTCCTTTTTCTTCCCATGCAGTAAAAGGTGAACAATAATAAATAAAAAATTAATGTTGTGTTCAATATTCAAGCAGTGGGGACTATACAACTAAAAATTAAAGTCGATAGTTCAGATGATATGAAAACTTCGTAAAAAATCCAAATATACAATTCAATGTTAATGTCGTGTACAAATATACATGTGTTATGGCCGTATGGACTATACTACTGAAAAGTCAATACTTCGGTTCATAATGGAATTTTTTCCTAACTACCTAATATAAATACACCCTTAATTATATCCCTAATTTGATTTATGGTATATAAATGATATTTTGGTATATTGAAATGTAATTAACACAAATCTTAAACATTGAGGGTAATAAGGTTTCATATACGATATAGAAAGGTAAAAATCCCGATTATTTTTCGTCGTTTCTCTCCAGAAAACTTAACAGGAAGCCACTAACAATCCTTCTTGCTATAGGATTAGGAATATAGCGACATAATCGTCCATCCACATATGCTAGCATCCCTGACAAAACAAACTTTCCGATTCCCCATTTCCAGACAAAGCTCAGCTTTTGGCGACCACCCCCAGATGTGGGTACAATGGCTTTCTGATCATCAGCTTCAACTTTCTGCTTCCAATTTATTTTCCCAACTACTTTACTAGCTTGCTTCCGTAACACCCGAATTGCAAAACTCACAAAAAGGTGTTCAAACAAGGTCAGCACTGTTGGTACTAGCTTCCATTCCTAAAGCAATAAACATGAATAGCAGTGTCAAACGAACAGAATAAGAGAACAAATAAATACCTAAAAAGATGCCTTCAAGATGAGAAAACATAGTAGAGAGGGCGAAATTCAAAAATTTACCAAATAGAAAGTGCTTTATGCAAAAGAGTGCCGGTAAATTGGAACAACTCAGTAATGAAGCATGGGATGACAATGTATTCAGGTGATATTTTTGCATTTTGTTATCTGTAAATATGGATTCCAGCATTTCCTTTGTGCTGATGTTTTATAATACATACCCATTTCGAAACAAAAATGGCGTACAACATAATAAACATTCAAGAAGCAACTAAGATAGTAGTACTCACACGTTCCCCTCTAATGTGACGCAAGGAACGAGAAGCTATTGAAGGATCTCCTTTCAACAACGCTTTGCTCACAAGAAATCCCTTCACGCGTTCCACAATCTCCTCTATAAGAGAACTGCTTGGTGGTAGGTTCTTGAGGATAACCTTCAGAATATAAAGAACATAAGTAATTTGCAATTCATGTTACACTTTGGGATTGACATCGCTACATGTGCACTTAATTTGCTATGAAAAAAAATATTAGAGCTAAGCAAGCTGTCAATGCTCTCATGTATTCCTAATTTTACAATAGCTCTGACAGAAAAGTTTAACAGTCTCAAGAAGAACGTAACTACAGCGCTAGAACTTTTCAGCAGTGACATATTTATAAATAATTAAGAAAAAAACAGAGCTACATTTTTTCAATTTTGACATATTTTAAGAGAAGGGCAAACCACATACACACATACTGAGAACATAGTTCAATTACCTGGTTGTCAATGACTCTGACTGTCAGGTATTCTTGCTTATACAATGTATCTAACATGGCCTGCAGATACCCTTCAATGTAAAGCTGCATCACAACCGAAAGTCACTTATATGATGATTTAATCTTCTAGAACAACTAGAACCTATCACAAACACACACTAGATGTGAAATGACACTAACTGTAGCGCATTGAAATATTCAGCACTAGGGAGTTTTTACAAACACACCCCCCCCCCCCCCCGCAAAAAAAAAAAAAACAAAAAAAACAGGAAAGACAGCACTGTCTAAACTGTCGTGCTGGAAACAAGAGCAATAACATTAAATAATGTATCAGAACTAGTGACAGATATTCATTCAGTTAGCAGTCAGAATTTAAATGTTTCCTCAACAGCTATTTTCAAAATTTCCAAGGTCTTCAGAGGCCATCTAGCCAGATTATTTCATCCAAAAAGAAGATTTAGGACTCCTGTGGGCCATACTACAATTTTTAGGCCCATAGAAATGACTGAGTCCTATCCTCTGCATAATTTGATGAAATGGCTAGAAATTCCATAATTTGCTAGGAAATTTAACTAAACAGTTTTACCAAAAAAAAATTAACTAAACAGTTGCATCTGAAGTTAAAGACATGGAGTAGCATATAGCTGACAATTTTTACTCCAACAACAGTTTGGTTCACCAATATACATGTGTTATGCAGTTTAGAGTGTTGTTATTCAATGTCATGCAGACTTTTTCCACAATAAAATTCATCCATTCCCCTTTTACAAGATAGATGAGTCATGAAAATCCAGGGGAAGTGGCCAGCTAGACATGAGCGTCCAAAACCATGCAAGTTATGTCAATCAACACAACCACCTCCGCTCAGCCTTGACCAAACATGTCTGAATGTTCCTCTGACGGCACATATAATGGAGCATTGATTTATCCCACTCAAACAACATACATTTGCAACCATAAGCAGCTGTTATCTCTAC
The DNA here is from genome assembly GCA_032618575.1 of Nicotiana noctiflora. NCBI lineage: Eukaryota > Viridiplantae > Streptophyta > Magnoliopsida > Solanales > Solanaceae > Nicotiana > Nicotiana noctiflora. The sequence goes on along the minus strand of JASVEL010012289.1, from coordinate 73,808 downwards.
AGAAAAAAGTTGAGATGAATAAGAAATAATCACCACAAATGCATCATACCTCATCAACCCCAGGACTTCGATCAAGCCTAATTTTTCGATCAGGGCCACCTTCCATGAAAGCACTCCCCAGCAGCGTAGGTTCCATTGCTAATTTAAGTATTCCTTGATGAAAACCATACACCTGGAAAGCACACATGAAATTAAATTTGGATGACAGAGCCAAACTACAACCTGAGACAGTACCAAACTCATAACTAAATCAAGGTTTAATTGAAAGTTTCAAGTTTGGAACTTCGTAGTTACAATATTTGGCATGCTATTGGATCATATGTTCTTACCATTCCATTTAACCCGCTAGCTTCTGCTCCTTTCAGAACCGAGTCTGATACTTCGGTGACAGCAGCAAAAAGGATATTTGATCCTGCTGACTTTAACTGCATAGGAAATAGCTTATGCGGCACCATTGACAATTGCAAAGCAACCATGAAAACAAAATTAACTATAGAACTTACAGTTTTCCCTAGATCACCGAAGTATCTTTTTGTTCCAGAAAACCCTTTACCATCAATACATTTACTAATGAGTTTGAAAGTACCTATCATCCAAAATGCAAGCAAAGCTTTCAAAAAGGCAACATACACAAATAAATGGGAAATGTCATACTTGCCAGTAAATTCTAAGTGAAGAGACCTGCAGCAAAGATTGTCAAGCTAATTCTTCATATAAAGCAAAAGTGGACTGGAAAAGCTGCCGATATCATCACTTTTATGATAATTGGGTTTGGGTATAAAGTACTGTGGATAATCCTGACATGCTATTTAATCTATCCGCACTAAAATTCAAATCTGCCAACAGTTTTATGGTTTGGAAACTCTCCTTGACTTATATTTGTTCTAGTAATCAGGTTGGATTAAGTTACAACTCTTCTCATTAAGTATTTCAAATTGAAAGAACTTTCTCTGTCATAGGCGCTTAAGATAATGGACAGAGTTAGTAGTCCCTGACTTTGCCTTGATAGACAAGCACTTTCATTTGCCTGCCAAATTTGCAACTTAGAAGATAATTTTGCTAAACAAATTTCAATTTCTGACAAGATATGTTCCCCACAATAAGAAGATTGTAATATTCAAATTTTGTCATAAAGTGCAAAATATTCTTAATTTCCACATGAAGTATTTGCTTCCTTGTACTTCAATGCACAGGCAAATTCGAAAGAGCTGCCACAAAGGACCCCATAAGAGCACCAATGCATCAAAAGAGATTAGCTACACAACATGCTTGTCCATGAAACCAAAGGTTGCATAACTCAGCAATATTCATCTAAAATAATGCACCAAGCAGTAAGCAATGGATTTAGGAGTTTCCAAGGGCATACCAACGGTGAGTCCAGGAAGATTAAGAACCCCACTAGAAGGATCAAAGAAAACATCAAGAGATGATGACGCTAAGTCATCAAAAATAGAAGCAAAAGCTGGTGGCAGCAAGGGACTTCCCTTTGCAATATAGATTGCTCTCATTCCGTACCTAGAGACAATGACAATTTTCAGCTGCTATTCAACAATGATTATTGAGAGCATAGGCCATACTAGTAATAACACATGCTTACCAGGAATAATGTTGGGCACATTTAATTGACAACTCCCGGAAAGTGACCAATGCATGAGTTACAAGGATGCCATTGAGCTCTACTATCATATTTTTTATGGTAGGTATCTAGAAATGCAGATATAGGAGAAGAATGTTACACCACAGGTAAATCAAGAACAGACCTTTACTTAAATAGTTACTGAACAACTGTACAGTATTTGAATATTCCATCCACAATTTACAGTACAGTCTTTCTATCCTGGCAGAATTTGACATCCTCCTAGTAGTAATATGATTGCAACTTTCAGAAGCTTCATGAATTCAACTTTATTTAACCAATCAAATTTTAAACTTTCACGTGATGTGTTCTGTCTGAAACTAACTAGTAATGCTGTACAAGCCAAATGAACATATTAAACTCAATCCCCCATAATGGTGTCACGTAAATGAGACAGAGTTAGTACTATGTAACACACCTTTATAACACTGTGAAGTAAAGATCTTAGCGTTTCCTGTGTGGAGCTATAGCTGGCATATGATTCCCCAGGAAGAAAGCTTGCCACAACCTTCAGTAACATTAATAGGAAAAGAAACGTGAGTTAATTCAGTCACTGTAAAAAGAACTTCCTGGGGGAGGAGGGCATAGTGAAACCAAATGTTGTAGACACCTTAACAGGATGGATCTCAAAATGATCAATGTAATATTTTTGACTTGGAATATTTGTATCGTTGAGGGACGTTCTCCAGAAAGGAACAATTCTCATTAATGTTTCTTCATCGAGGTTGAAATCAAGGGGCTGCAAAGAAAACTCAGCGGTATAAAAATAGAACAAACAGGATATTTGTATAACAAAAATATGACAACGAGCGAGTCACACGTCAGCTTCCTATTAATCTTGGAACGTGCCCTTGCCAAAACAAAAGCATAAGTGACAAACCAGTTTCCTGACTAATAGTAGAAAAATTATGGGGAAGGGCTTTGAAGAATTGAACATCCTGCCAATGTTTCTGTTAGCATGATAACTGATTTAACAGATAATGCTAAAGAGGTGATACACATAAAAAGTACTACAAAACAACTTTACCTCAGATGTTCCTAGTTTTGTTATAGTTTTCTAACACACTCCTCATCTATTGCAAAGGAGAGTTCAGGGTTTGACATCTTTACCTATATGCAGTTGATTAATCTGCCAAACGTATTGAAAAATGAATTACCTAAATGCAGTTGATTAATCTGCCAAACGTATTGAAAAATTCATTAGCGTGCACTACTATTCTTCGGTACGAGGAACTCAACACCCTTCCACCAAAATAACCCCATTGTAGCATTCACGTGAGCATTTTAATACGGACTTATTGAGTGTGATAATAGACTTGATCTAATACCATATGCAAGAATATTAGCACCCAACTCAAAACTTTAAAGCAGTAAGTAGAGTATACAACCTTTCTAAATCCTTTTGGGAACCCTCATACAACACATCTGAGAACTATATAAATCAACAGAATAATCCAATTGTCCCATTAGTTATTGCCCTTTAAACCAAAAATAAATAAAAAAGAAGATAAATTATGACCTTTCATAGAAAATGTGTTATTTTCACTCACGGACATGGTGGAAAAAGGCCAATGGTCTAATGAAAGAAGCCATGTATTTACAACTGCCACTTGTGAATAATCCAACAGTAGACGGAAGGCAAATGAGCAGGACCAGCATGTAAGGGCTTACTATGCTTTTGGACTGATTTCGTCCTTCATTTAAAAAAATAGGAAAAAATCAGACCATCGTTTGGCAGGTGCTTATCTGCAACGCATTTGCTATCATTGGTCTCGTGGTACCTTTTCCTTTTAAGGCTCTCACAACCCAGCTTGTAATTCTTTTCTTTTTCTTTTTATTTTATTTTATAACAATGCTTTATGGGTCAGCTTGCTCGCACCTCAAATAATTTTATTGAGTACCTGCTACCTCTCACCAACATAAGTATCGGGTAACTCTAAGTATCGGGTAACTCTGTAATTCTCGAGTGCCATTTATAATAGAAATCTACATTTACACAGCCAAACTAAATGGAGCTCCTCACTATAGTTTAATATTGGCATCATAGAGACCCATTTCATCTCAATGGGAACTCCCTCCACAACCTTCCTTCCTTCCTCCCCTACATCCCCCCCACCCACCCACCCACCCACCCACCCACCCCCTTCAACCCATCTAATATCATCCGCCTAAAAAAGGAAGAAGCTTGTCAAAAACTTGGAATAATTTGGAAAGCAAGATAAAGATGAAAGATAAAGATGACATAAGAAAACAATCAAGCCACAACCACCCCCCACCCTAAAAAGGAAAATTGAAACCGAACTTCTTTCTTCGGTTTTTAGCTCAATATTCAAGTTTAATGAAGGGCATTTAACCAATTGAATCAGAACTAGAACACCAAACTTGAAACTTCAGGACAAGAGAACCTAGATATTTTTCAAACTAGATGAGAGGTCTATTTAGTTCTGATAAACAAGAGAGGAGGTCTGAGTAACTAAATAACTCATTGATGGAAATCTGATGGTGCAATATAGGCAAGAACATAACTAACTCCTATACAAAAAGCAACTTGCAGTAACAACATAAAACAAATAAACAGTTAGAACTTTTACAAGATTATGATAAAGTTACAAAGGGTCATGCGATATTTATGTACCGTACGGAATTACCTGAAGAACAATTGATAAGTGTTTGATTTGTTTGACACTAGAACTTGATGAAGCTAGAACAAGTCCAACACGAAGGACTCTTTCATTTGCGTCACAATTTTCTATTTGGTGCCTCCGAAGCATTGATGCAAAAGGAGCTCCTACCCACTTAGGCTCCACACTAAGTGACTGCATCATGATTACATAGAAATTAGCATCTTGAGGTTAAGAATACCATCAACCATGTCATTAGGAACGAGATCCACCACAGAAACGAATACAAAGCGCCAGAAAAGAAGATTACCTGTACCCTGAGATGGTTGAGCTTGTGCCTTTCAGCAAACATGGCGTCAAAGTCTATCCTATTTAGTCTTGCCATAATGATTGGATTGTAGATCAATGCATTGCCCTTATCCTTGTCAACTAAATCCTTCAGAGGTTGAAAGACACATATGAACATCAGGTAAATGAGCTATCTTTTTAAGCAATTGAGCACAATTAATGAGACCACAAGTAAAATGCCACATGGAAGCCAAGCTGAGTTTGTTACTGGAGCTCAAATTATACACAAGCTATATGGTGAATTCTGATGCCAAATTCCTCTCTTTATTCTTACTTATTCGATCTTAAAACTGGAATCATAGCCCACGTTCTTATGCACAAAAGAACCTCAGGGAATACCTATAATCAGCTGGACATAACCTACAGTTTGCACCATAAGAAGACTTATTATTCCATAGAAAGGGGCAAGCACTATCATCATGAGCCATTAACGGTCTTCTTGCTTTACTTATCGAAAAGAAGAAAATCTTCTTGCCTTAAAATGCAACTTTTAAAATTGCTGCGAGGTTCTGATTTTTTGAGTTTGTAGACATTGGCACAGACTATTTTTTGAGAAGGAACATATTTGTATATTAATAAATAAACTACACAAAAACTGTGTAGTCACCCATATTTATCGTGTGAAATACTGGAAGAAACTCATAATCCTTTGTCATCTCAGAAGGATTCTAAGACAACAACAATAGACTCATGGTCTTCTAAATACTTTCCTTTACACCAAAAATAGAAAAGGACTAGACACCTCATTTTCATCTTCTGGATGTTATTGGATTTATCGTCAAAGATATTGCATCAAATTACTAAGCCACACCATGAAAGTATGGGAGCGGGTGGTTGAGGCGAGGGTGAGGGCGATGACGTCAATCTCGGTAAACCAGTTTGGTTTCATGTCGGGCCGCTCCACCACAGAAGCTATCCACCTTGTCAGGAGATTGGTGGAAAAGTATAGGGATAAGAAGAAGGACTTGCACATGATATTTATCGACTTGAAGAAGGCGTACGACAAGGTTCCAAGAGAGGTGTTATAGAGGTGCCTGAAGGCGAAGAGCGTGCCAGAGGCCTACATTAGGATGATCAAGGATATGTATGATGGCGCTAAGGCGAGGGTTAGGACGGTGGGTGGCGACACAGACCACATTCCGGTGGAAGTGGGGCTTCACCAGGGATCGGTGCTCAGCCCCCTCCTATTTGCTTTGGTGATGGATGCTCTAACTCGGCATATCCAAGGAGTCGTGCCATGGTGTATGCTATTCGCTGACGATATTGTCCTAATAGACGAGTCGAGGGTCGGTGTTAACAAGAGGTTGGAAGTTTGGAGACATCGAAGGGTTTCAGACTAAGCAGGTCTAAGCCTGAATACTTGGAGTGCAAGTTTAGCGCCGAGCCGAGGTAGGGACGTGAAGCTTGGTTCTCAGGTCATCGTCAAGAAGGACAGTTTCAGATATCTTGGGTCGGTGATCCAGGGTGACAGAGAGATCGACGGGGATGTCACTCACCAAATAGGGGCTAGGTGGTCGAAATGGAGGCTTGCGTCGGGAGTCTTGTGTGACAATAAAATGCCACATTATCTCAAGGGAAAGTTTTATAGAGCTGTGGTTAGACCAGCAATGCTGTATGGGGCCGAGTGCTGGCCAGTGAAGAACTCCCGTATCCAGAGAATGAAGGTTGCGGAGATGAGGATGCTCAGGTGGATGTGTGGGCACACCAGGTTGGATAGGGTTAGGAATGAAGTTATTCGGGAAATGGTAGGGGTAGCCCCAATGGATGAGAAGCTGCGAGAAGCGAGACTCAGATGGTTCGGGCATGTGCGGAGGAGAAGCCCCGATGCACCGGTGAGGAGTTGCGAGCGGCTGTAAGTAGCTGGCGCGAGTCGTGGTAGAGGGAGGCCCAAAAGGTATTGGGAGGAGGTGATTAGGCGGGACATGACTATTATGCGGATTTCCGAGGACATGGCTCTTGATAGGAAAGCCTGGAGATCTAGTATCAAGGTTGTAGGTTAGGGGCTTCTATTATCTCGCGGGTTAGGGATGGGTCGAGGGGGGAGGGCTCCTGATAGGTTAATACCTTGGTGACTACTCCTAGAATTACTACTGTCTTTTGTTCATGTTGTTGCTTTGTTTACTTTGCCCTTTTATACGTCAGTTTTTTTGGGTTTTACTCTGGAGTCACTAATGCTTTTTCTTTTTGTTTTGTTTTTGTTTTTTTTTCCTTTTCTCGATCTTTCGCCGAGGGTCGATTGGAAACACTCTTTGCCCTGTCGGGTAGGGATAAGGCCTGCGTACATATTACCCTCCCCAGGCCCCATCCCGTGAGACTATACTGGGTAGATGTTGTTGTTGTTTTTTTTTCTCAACATCTAAATGGGTATTAATGCGGTTTTTGTTTTGTTTTGTTTGTTTGCCTTTCTTTTCCATGCGCCGAGGGTCGATTGGAAACAGCCTCTCTGCCCTCTCGGGTAGAGGTAAGGCATGTCTACATATTACCCTCCTCAGACCCCACCTTGTGGGAATATACTGGGTTGTTGTTGTTGTTGTTGTAAATGGGTATTAATTTATCTTTAAATTAAACTAATAAATATAGATGTTAGATATGTACATTGTCCCATTGGAATACGAGTAGTATGTCCTTGTAAAGTATAGATATAAATAAGGACCTCTTGTACTGTATTGAACACACAATATCAATATATCACATTTTATCCCGTGCCTTCTCACAAGTGTTAGATATGCACATAATGTAGTCTTGTCCCACATTGAAATAGGAGTAGTATGTCCTTGTATAGTATAGCTATAAATAAGGACCTCTTGTATTGTATTGAAGACACAATATCAATATATCATATTTTCTCCCGTGACTTCTCACATGGTATCAGAGCAATCGTGAGAGATTTATCGCTGTGCATCAATTCCAGCGACTCCGGGAAGGAAAATCAATTGACCGGAAGTCTTTTTCCGGCAATCCACTTTTCGTTAGTGTTGTGCAAAAAAACCAACACCACCACGAAGTAAATCGGGCTCCGGCGACCAGCCCATTAGAAATATCTCTGTGAGAACACCCTCCACGTGTCGCCACTTGCCACCGGAAGAAAATTTTCCGGCAAAGTTTCGACGTCGCGTGGGCCACCTTCCGGCCATTTTTTGGTAACGCAGATTGTTCCCCTTGCAATTCCGAGCCTACCCATCCAGGTTACACCAAATTCCGACCACTTTTATATTTTTCTGGCAATAACAGTGATTTCAAAAGTGGACTTCCGGAAATTTTTTTAAAAAGATTCTTCAGAACGGACGACCCTACCCCTAATGATTTTATTTCATTTCGACCACTTTGAATTTTTTTCCGGCTGCTACAGTAATATTCCTAGAGCTATAGTATTTCTGGCATGAACAGTGTTTTCCAGCGCAGTACAATGTTCTGTTTTCCTGCTCTAAACAGTGATTTCGTCGGTTTTCCCAAAGGAGTTACTAATTTTTCACTATTTCAAGTTAACCCTACTACTATTAATTGTAGCAACATGGGAACTGATACTTCGAATAATCGGATGGTTTCTTTAGCGGATTATTTTGAGTTTCTTCGGTACAAAGCAGGTAAGCAGACATCTTCTGAGATAGCTTCCGTTGTTCAAACGGGTAATAGCGTGACTTGTGTCTCTCAATCTTCATCCTCCGAGTCTTGGGTCATTGATTCAGGTGCATCGGATCATATTTCTGGTAACAAATTTCTTTTCACTACTATTTCGTATTCTCAATCTCTTCCAAGAGTCACAATGGCCAATGGGTCTCAAACCATGGCAATTGCAATAGGTCAAGCAAACTCAATTCCTTCCTTACCTTTAGATTCCGTTCTTTATGTCCCTAATAGTCCTTTTAATCTCATTGCTGTTAGTCGCCTAGCCAAATCACTTAAATGTGCCGTTTTATTTCTTGATGGCCATATTTTTACACAGAAACGCGTGGATCATTGGTACCAGGCGTGAATCAAATGGACTTTATTACCTTATCCTTGCTAAATCACATGGACCCACATCTTGTCTTCCTTCAACAACTTGTGCTGATTCACCAGATTTATTACATAAACGGTTGGAACATCCTAGTTTGTCAAAACTTCAAAAAATGGTACCTGGTTTAGCTCACTTGTTAGCTCTAGAGTGTGAGTCTTGTTAGCTCGGTAAGCATACTCGCTCTCATTTTCCTCGACGTATTGATAATAGAGCAGAGTCACCTTTTACTTTAGTCTATTCAGATGTTTGGGGTCCTAGTCGGGTCAGTTCTACCTTAGGATTCCGCTACTTTGTTAGTTTCATTGATGACTATTCTAGGTGCACTTGGATACTTTTGATAAAAAATCGATCTGAGTTGTTTTCTATTTTCCAGACCTTTCACGCTGAAATTCAAAATCAATTTGGGGTTTCTATTCGCACATTTCGTAGTGTTAATGCCCAAGAGTATTTTTCTTTCCCATTTCAGCAGTGCCTTCTCACAATAGAATTCAAATAAATAAATAATTGACAAAATATTAGAGATAATATTAATTTTACATGGTGTTGCATAAATTGCTTCTTTAATGAACCACATTCTAAAAGCCAGCAGTCGGCGGAGGAAGCAGACAATGGTGGTTGTGCAGTGGTGGTCAGTGGTGGTTGTGTATTGATGGCGGGAGGTGATGGATGTGCGATGGTGACTGATGGTGATGGCTAGCCGTGGAATTGGTTGGATGGTGCTGGTCAACTATGATGGTTGTGTGGTGGAGGCTAGTAGCAGAGGTGGTTGGTAGTGATGACTAGTTGTGGAGGTGACCGGTGGTGAGGACAGTCTGAGATGGTGTTGCGAGGTGGAGGCTGATGGTTGGAGGGATAGTGGCCGCGGGGGGATGATAGTGTAAGGTCATGTCCTCGGGGGCGCGGGTGAGCAGTGGGGCTGGGAGCAGTTCTGCGGGTAGGGCGGGAGGCAAGGGTGGGAAGAGGGTAGAGGACGCTCTTAGATTAAGGATCGGGTCGTGGAACATAGGCACCCTGACGGGAAAGTCCATTGAGTTGGCGAAGGTTCTTCAGACGAGGAGGGTCAACATAGCCTGTGTCCAAGAGACTAGGTGGAAAGGATCGAAGGCGAGGAATGTAGACGGGTTTAAGTTGTGGTATTCTGGGGTCGTGAGAGGTAAGAATGAAGTGGGCATCTTGGTGGATAAGGATATAAGGGAGTCCGTGGTTGAGGTTAGGCGAGTGAATGATAGGTTAATGTCTATTAAGTTGATTATTGGGGATTGCATCCTCAACATCATCAGCGCTTACGCGCCGCAAGCGGGCTTAGATGAGGAGGTTAAGAGGCGTTTTTGGGAGGGCTTGGATGACTTGGTGAGTAGTATTCCCCAAAACCAGGAGTTAGTTATTGGAGGGGACTTTAATGGTCATATTGGGGCTGATGTTGGTGGTTATGGTGAGGTGCACGGTGGCTTTGGCCTTGGGGTTAGGAACAGAGGAGGCACGTTACTGCTTGATTTCGCTAGGGCTTCTGAGCTCCTAATTGCGAACTCGACATTTCAGAAGAGGGAAGTGAGCACTTGGTCACCTTCAAAAGTTCACCTTCTGGTTGTAAAACTAATAAATATCTTTCCTCTACTATTAGTTACGTTCCAAAACCATGGCAACAATAGCAGGTCAAGCAACTTTCGTCTTTGACTTTAGTTTAGTGTTAAACATATTTTTTTGATCAAGTAAGGTAAGCTGTCACTAAATCAATCATCTAGAGGAAGTAATTGATTATGAAAAAGTCAATTCTCTTGAAAAGCAAAAACCTCCTATCTGCTTAAGGAGCTTACAAAATCTAACAGATCTAATGAGCTATTTACATCAAAACGGTTACTCCAAGCGAAGAGATTTACTAAACATCTAGCTTTTTGTGCAGTTTAGTGCTACATATTCTAGGTTGTTCCTTCAATCAATATCAATTAGCTGTTTATCCCAAATATTAAATTGGATGTACCATATATGAGCCCCACGGAATTTACTACCTCGACCTTCGAAGATAACCCACAGCTTATCCTATTACTGACTCTCCTAGATTACCCCATAAATGGTTGAGACAGACCAATTTTCTATTTTTCACACCTTTGTACAACAACAACAACCCAGCATATTCCCACAAGGTGGGGTCTGAGGAGGGTAATATGTAGACAGGCCTTACCTCTACCCGAGAGGGCAGAGAGGCTGTTTCCAATCGACCCTCGGCCCATGGAAAAGAAAGGCTTTTCACACCTTTGTACTGAAGATAAAATTAGTCTGTGATTTCCATTCATATTTCCCTAAACCCTAAACCCATCATAATACAAAACATGAATATTTCCGCAGACATCATAGACTTCTTGCAAACTATAAGCTGAAGTCCATTCTCATTAGTCAAAGAAAATTTAAGATGACAACCCAAGAGCTCCAGTCATGATACACTATTACATTTCATCTCAGAACAGAGTGAATAAGACTGATCTCTAGAAACAGAAGATGAATAAACTGTGGTATTACTATACAAAATTCCATTTTCTCAAACTGCAAAGTCCCTTAACAAGAAAGTCAGGCTGGATGGCTATGCAGATGAATTATTCTCAAAGGGAAATTTCTAGTAGAAAAGAACATACTATTCCACTGTATAACCAATTACAGATAAGCTAACTAGGTAAGAGATACATTTAAAAAGGCTTGTTTATTTCCAGGGGAAAAAACAATTCACTCAAGCACATTGAAACTGTTAATTTGAAAGAATCACAACAGCCAGATAAAAGATGGTTAAAGACACAATGATAGCTAAAATTGACATAGAAACACAAACTTACTTGCTTTGCACGTTCCAGTAATTGAATTGCAAAATAGGAGATTCTTAGCTGCATCTTTGTGCAGGAATGGAATGAAGTGATCCCTCTGCGTCTATCAGAAAACTCACAAATTCTCAGAACCCTAGTCAAGCCCTCTGCATATACTTCATAGCCCAATTTAATGATCTCCATGCCAGTTAACTGCCCATATCTATTTTTCTTTAAATCTTCTGTCTTCTTTTCCAGAGGTAAGTGAAACCCTAGACCTCTCTGTTGCTTAATCCTGTAAAATGGTTTCCATTCACGTACTTTATCCAAGTTTATTTCACGTAGTAGATGTACAGCTGCAAGATAAAAATTACCAAAAATGAGATAATAAATTCATACTTTTTTTAATAAATAGATAATAAAGTCATACTAATTTGAAAAAAAAAAATACATAGACAAGTACTTTACATCGCAAAAGGTAGAAACAGTACTCGAATAAAAAAACAGAGAGCACAGTTGATCCTTCATTTTCCTAGTCAAAATTTTTAATGCAAGCATATGGTCCATATAAACGACACTAACTAATGAGAATTAAGGCTTGCTGTTGTTGCTACAGTTGCGACATGAGTCATTTTGATCTAGTTAGAGACTTCAACATCAGTGTAGGGTTAAGTGTGAGCGCTAAAGAACCTCTATAGTTATAGAAAAGCCCTAATTTCTCTTAAAGACATTATTAAGATAGCAATGAAATGAGCTTGACTTGAGTGGAATGAACATGGAGATTTTATACATAGGTGGCCCTAACTAATATGTAACTGAGACGCACTCCCTCTGTCCCAATTTATGCGACTCGCTTTCCTTTTTAGTTTGCCCCAAATGAATGACACATTCTATATTTAGAAACAATTTAACTTTAAACTTCTCATTTTACCCTTAATGAGATGACTTATACACACACATACATGTCTACGGCATGTTTTAGATCACTAGTGTCAAAAGTTTATCTTTCTTTCTCAAATTTATGCCCAATTAAACACCCCACATAAACTGTGATGGAGGGAGTAGTTGATTTGTATTTGATAAAATCATACCTTTTCACAGAATTGTATATCTTTTAGTAATTCATTTTTTAACCTGTATTCTGTGAAGACACTGCTTCATAACTTAGACTAATCAAATAATTCAAAATCAAATAAAAAAGCATTTCCCATCCAACAGCTAAAACTTTTCGATGAGACGGTTCATGCTATTCAACATCAATGTATATACAACAGGCTAATCTTAATAAAATAACGAGCGTGCATCGTCAAGCTATGCAGTTAAACCTATGTAGTATCTGTTCTAATGAAGATTTTAAGAGGTTAACAGCTACCGTCAATCTGGACAACAAGCTTATGAGCATGTGTCAGGTCATCCCAGACATAGCCAACACTACTTCCGGATGCCAAAGTCTCTGGCTCTGTTAAACCCTGAAGGTTCTCCATGATAAAGGTACACGATAAGAGTTAATTGCATGATTACAATATGTTGAAACTTGCAAGTCAAACATCGAAAAACGATGAAAAGGGATACAAAACCTCCTTCTGATAAAATGTAATAGAAGTATTTTCCAAGCGGTTTTCAATCCGGTAAGGCAGGTCCATATTTGCTGGCCAACAGAAGCGTAAAACAATTGTAGGACCATCTTCAACCACATGAACAGTGGCAAATTCACACATGGATGAGTTATGCTGAGTTGCAGGATCTGATTGTTGAACAGAATACTCGGTTGACTTCTTGAATTTAAGAAAAAATCGTCCAAGTGAAGCAATACAAACTGGCCCAGACCAGGAGGAACTGGCCTTATTGGGTTGAAATTGGACAAAAAATGACGAATCATTTTGGGATTTTGCATGCTTTTTGAGAAAATTCTCAAAGAAGGTGCGTCTTTTAATTGTTGTCATCCCATTTCCACTCCTCAAAGTTAATGCTGCTCTCTGCTTACTGTTGAGTGTAACAGTTGTGTCAGTCCCATCGTCCTAAGACAAAAATGGATTTTTTCATCAGTTTAACAGCAAATGAAAGCTAGAATCTGAAATCAAAAACAAAGACAGACCTCCAAAAAACATTGACGGACAGTGATGACTTCATCTGACTCATTTAGTATGACGTATCTGGGATACATTGATATAACCTGCAGTGGAACTACTTTGCTAACAGATGGTTTCAAAGAGACTCCTAACTTTGTAACAGTTTTGGAACCAGATTTTCCTTCCACTTCAAGGTTCACCTCCGTAAGGCCAGATAAAGCATCCAAGTCCAAGGGTGCTTTAGAGGCTCTCTCATCCAAGAGTGTAATGTGCACCTTGTGGCATCTAGCAAGGATAAGCAAGAATTATGCAGGGCAAAAAGCATAATGCCTACAGTTTCATAACCGCTGATAGATGGAACAAGGAGAGACGACATGATGGATTCGACTAAACTAGAACTAGCGAATTAAAGAAGAAAAACTTTACTTGCTGAACCATGATTTTGTTGATCCGGGGGGAAGATAAGATCCTAATTCTGGAGGCACCGCAGAAGCAATATTTTCCACCTCGTGCCTGGATATAATAGTACCACTCAGCAAACGACAAAACTGAGCCAAATGAAAAATTACAACTCATCTTGGACGAAAGATTACCAAGAAACAAGCTTGTGATTTGCAGGAAAATAGAACAAAGAATATTCGGTATTATTCTCCAAGGTGTAAGAAGTAAAGACAGCAGCCTGCACCAAACACAGACAAATTTAACACCTTGCTGTAAGGTAATAAGCGGCTAAGCAGGATAATTACCTCCAATATCCCTCTCTGTCCACGAGATAATCTAAGCAATGCAAAATACTTGCCATTGCCAAAATCTAATTCGATATCCAAAAACTGAACTTTAGTTTTGCGCTTCTGCAGCCGTTTCGCACTGTCGCTACTATTTTTTGGTTTGCAGCTTGTACCAAATGAAGTTAAAGTAACAATAAAATAAATAGCAGCAGGATTTGCATATAAGTTTACAGACGACGCAGAGGGAATAGTTGCCTCATTGCATATGCTGTCAACACCATCAGTAGTAGATGGCAGACCTGTACTAAAGCAAAAGTCAGTAATACAATACATCAACTAACACTTGAACCAGATTTAATTTGCTATTACCTGTATCACTGAGTCTCACATGAATCTCCATATCTAAGAAGTTGGAGAAGTGAACAGTAGGCAGAAGAAAGATTTCTTTCTGCTCTTGCAAGGCAACTGGCGAACTTTTATCAACACGCGCATACCCAAAGTTATCTGGATGTATAATAGGTACATCTTTCCCTGTGCTTTCGATCAGAAAATGAATCTTTGCTACACGCCCATCCTTTGACTTAATATCACAATGTGCTGTACTTAAAGAATATTTCATTGATTGAAAGGAAAATGCTTTCCGCACTTGGTAAGTAAGTTTATCAAATATCCCAGATAGTCGAACAGGCTTGCCACCTCTAAGATCATCCGACCAGCAAGCTGATGGATTCTCAAAATTTGTTAAGTCATCTGTAACTTCAGGTCTAAAAGAAAATAGGAAATTACCTGCAAATTAAGTTCCAATATCATGGATTTCCTTGTTTAGGAGCTTAATCAGAGATCAAGAGGCACCAATAGCTTGCTTGAATAAATAAGTGCTTGGCAGATGTAATAGAACATCATCTATGTCCAAACTAAGTAAATATGATAAGAAAATTTGAATTGCACATTTAATATACGGGAAGACAGAAGTATAGCATCTCAATGACGGGATTAACAGAGCCTTAGCATATTTCTGTTTTCTTTTCTGATCGAGAAACTGAGTTTTAACATCATAACACTAGAAGCACCTTTGGGGGTCGTTTCATTTGGAGACAAGTTATGCAGGGTAGCACCGCAGGAATTAATAATGTAGGGATTGTTTATGCGGTGACCAGTAACACGGGAATTGTTATGCGATGATTAATAATGTAAGAAGTGTTTTGATTGAACTTTCGTTGAAGAGTTGGGACAAATTTGTCTTACCATACTTGGATGTTGAAAAAATTAGTTATTTTGATTGAACTTTCGTTGTAAGTACAAATTCACATATGTTTCGTAATTTTAAACTTCTCGTACATTTTGTGCTTCACTTCAAAGAGGCATGCACTTTCTTTACTCGCTTTTTACTTCAAGCCCCATCGACATTGTCACTTTTTTGGTGCGTTTCGCTTTAAAATACACTGGCACTATTGTTCTCAGTTCCTCTTACGCAACACTCAGCAACTTTTGCATCAGACTTTCCTTTTCTGCATTTTGAAGTGTCAAAATTTTCTCATATCTGAACACATAACAGTTTATATACGTATGTGTAATAAGAGAGCATGTATTTACTATGACTTCGCTAAGGATATCTTTAACATTTTCTATTTTTTTGGGCCACAGTGTCACATACATAGAGCTACTGTTCCCTGTCAAAAAGAAACACATAATGATAAGCAAAGGTCACTGTCTACTCGTGAATTTGTTCCAAGAATATATTAAAGCGAAACTATGAGCTACAATATAAAAAGTCCAGTATCGAACAACTGAACTCTAGCTCCTACTACCACTCTATATGCCTTGAACAGCTTCTAGAAACCTATAAATAGATATATAATATCATTCTTAGGCTTAATTCTTCAATAAAGGTGCAATGCGCAGAGCCTATAGCTCGTGTTCATCTCAACCACTCAAAGGAAAAAAAGTTCAGATAACAAGCAACTTACTTTCGAGACTTTGTTTATCCTTGTTTGCAATTAAAAATTGTCTTTTTCACCTATTTCAAGTCTTTATTACTTACTCAATTTCAAGGTTTTCTAAAATTTCCAGTTAAGAACCTTCTTTTTTTTTTGGTTGAAAATTTCAGAATTTGCTGCAGAAAACTCTTAAAGATAGCATATTTTAACCCCAGTTAGGAGTCTCAACAAGATATCCCTTCTCTTATTGGAGAGTCTAAACAGGAGTTAATAGTTCGACTTCGTTTGTCAATCGAAACCAGCGAGGGCGTCAAGCAAAAGCTTGAACTGTGGCAAAGCGCTTTAGAGAGGTGATATGCAGAAGTAAGATTGAATACATGCACTGCAAGTTTAGTCAGCATGAGAAGGGCGAAGTTGAGACGAGGTTAGACCAGTGTTGTCAAAGGCGCGCTTAAGCCCTGAAGCGAGGCTCAAAACACGTTGAGCGCTTCGCCTCGCTTTGTGGGCGCTTTAGTGTCGCATCAAAGCTCTAACACATACTTTTCCTTGCCAATGAGTGTAATCCTGAAATGGCGACCTTAAACAACTGACATTTCACTTTATCATGAATTTTTTTTTTTTTTCAATTTCTTTGTTCATATATTTGTTATTCGTGCTTATAATCACTAGTCCTGACTACTATGCATATTTTTACTTTTTTTCCCATTGCGCCTTTTTTCATTAAAGCTCACGCTTTATTTGCGCTTAGCGCTTAAAGCCCCAATGGACCTTAGAGCTTTTTTGCGCTTTTCGCCTTTGACAACACTGCGTTAGACGTGATTGTGTTGCCAAAATGCAAAAAATTAAGACATCTACGTTTGTTTCAAGAAAATGGAGTGATAAATGAAGATGTTACTCATAGAGTATAAACCGAATGATTGAAATGAAACAGGGCTACCGGGGTGTTATGTGATAGAAAGATGCCTATCAAGTGAAAGGTAAGTTCTACAGAACAATTATAAGACCGACAATTTTATACGGTAGTGAATGTGGGCCGCTAAAGTTCAACATATTCAAAAGATAAGTGTGGCAGCGATGCGGATGCAAAGGTGGATGTGCGATCATACAGTATTAGAAAAGATCAGAAATGACCACATTCGCCAGAAGATGCAATAAGCACGCATTATAGAATAAAATTCACTTGAGATGGTTCCGCCGTGTCCAATGTTTATCTACAGATCGATTCATGGGTATGAAAATATTGTGAGTGAAGGTGTTAAAAGGGGATGAGGTAGACCTAAAATAGCATGGAAGGAAGTCATCTCGCAAAACCTACAAATTGTTGGAATCAATGCAAACTTAGCTAGTGATAGGGCACCATAGAAGAAAAATATTCATCCAAGTGATATCTACTAATTGGGAATAGGTTTTAAATCTTGTTAGAGAGCTTATAATTATATAATTATTATTATTATTACTATTATTTATATATATTTAGCTTATTTCTCATTTTTATTTTATTCGGTATTGATGATGATACTGGGTATGTTGTATGTTGTTGTTGTTGGTATTGATGATGACATAAGTTTAGCTCAAATGGAGAAGTGAGGATTGATATAGCCGACTCCCACTTGTTTGGGACTGAGGCCTACTTGTTGTTGTAATAGTTCGACTTCGTCTAGAAAGGTAACATGTATGACACCTAAATCAATTCCATAAAATTCTTTTCCACGGAAGCAGGCAATTTCAATAGCAAAACTTGAAAGGGGGAAACATGCTTGAAACATACCAACACTCAAAGAATTTAGTGTCTTCTTTCGTTCGCCAGAGAGATTTATGGCACCAAAGGCTGCCATAGAATCGTCAATTGTGTCCCCAGCCTTGAGCATCACAGAAGCATAATCAACTTCCTTATGCTGAGGGCGTTGAAAACGCAGCTCCATTGAGAAATCAGTATCATTGTGTATCTTTAGTAATGGAGAGACGACAATTGTCAAACAATCCTACAAACATCAAGAAAGATGATTGTTAAATCATAAGAACACTAAGTTAGACATGCCTGGATATCCATCTTAAGAAGAATCAGCTGTGGTACCTCAGTCCTGGGTGATACTTCAGCCACAAGAAATGGACCAGGGAAAGTTTTTGACTCTGGTCAATAGCAAATAAGTTTAGTAAGCTCTAAGTTTGAATTCATTGAATATGCACAAGAACTAGTAGTGGTTCTATTATCAGCAAAAGCTATAGCAAAGTCGTTTATCTCAAGTTGGTGGTGTCAGCTAGTCCAAAATCCAAGTCTTAACAATTAGTGCGAAATTTATTTATATATTAAGAAAACAGCTTGAGGGAAGAGCAGCCTAAAACACCTTGTAGAGATACTATACGTGGTCTCCACGCAAATGACTGGGTTTCCAAGAGTGAAAGATGAAGTGGAGAAGTAGAGAGAAATCCTCTCTCCGTGAGCTGGATAGAGAAGAATGACGCTTCCGGAGGTCGATTTGCCAAAGCCAAGTGCCTTACAGACAAAAAGTTAGGCTCCTCACATGATGAGCACACAAGTAAAAATTCAAATAAAGCAAAGGCAAAAATACAAATGAAAACACCATGATTAACCTCTCAAAACATAAGAATGAAAATTGTGGAAAGGAAAATAATTTCATGCAAGCCCAGGACACTGGAGCTTACTCAGTATTAACTTTTTTTCTATAATTTATAAGGGAGCTTACTCAGTATAAATGTGATAAACAATTGAAAACATCAGCAGCAGACAAAAAAATTAAAAAACATATTCCAGGCACACATACATCATACACATCCAATTTCAAAATCAGTTAATCTGATGTAATTTTGTACTGTGAAAGGATGAAATAGGGCTGCGAGTTGAGAAGGTAGGCTCTAGATTGCGGCAGATGTATCATTCTCAAGGATGGCGGAAGCACAATGCCCACATACTACAAAAACTGATTATACGTCGTCTGCGGAAAGACGAGTAAAATAGAGAAAGTGCAACACGGTCAGGGTGCTTGAGTAGATGTATGTCTCCCTTATCGAGGGAAAAGAAAGAGAAGGAACTCTATTGAGAAACAACTTTTTTATCCTAAAATTGCACAAAGGGAAACTAGGAATTTCTCAATCATTTGGACGGCATAAGACACATTAAAATTAAATTCCCATCTAATTTGTGATGTTATAGTTTATAGTTTCTTTCTTTTTTCAATCAGTAGGTCGAGTTGTCAAGTTCTATCTTTGTTCTGTGTGGAATAAACTTTACAATTTCAAATATATTTCAGTAGGTCAAGTTCTGTAGTTTCTTTAAAGGCTGTTGATTGTCTCTACTAGGATGGTTCTGCCACTGAATCATAGCAGCGGATGTTTCAAGTAAACAAGCAGAACAACTGTAAGCTGTGATAAGCACCTCAAGAAAATGGTAGTGGAGTGTCTTCCTGCAACTGATACATCTTGATTATCGTAGAACTGACAAATAAGGGATAAGCCTGACTGGTTTTCAACCTGAAAATGTTAAAACCCATTAGTTCGCACATGAAACACTAGACGATTTATAGTCTCTGCATGACTTTTCTCATGAATGGACAAATACAAGCTTCACAAAGTTAGATGTCTAATACTCAGTCTCAAAGAGCATGAAGATGGACACATGTCCAACTCTCAGTCTTTGATTTCCTCACCATAAACTAACAGCACGATTTCATGTAGCAGGTAAAAGAAAAAAGCAATTGTTGCAAATCAAAATAAGGATGACAGATTACTGGTAGAAGGAGTTCCCGAGATGTTCCATTGCTGAAGACATCATCCATAACATGGGACCGAAAAGCAAAGCATATCCTAGTCAATGTAAAGATGCATAAATGAATCGCTTATCTTCGGCTCACATATTTAGGTTAGTTAAGTTTTGAGTGAAATTAAGTCCCAAATTGTGGTCAACCTAACATTCAACGCCTAACTGCTTCAAGCGCTTAAATTGAGATGCATCATACTAGGCATATATTTACAGCCCATAAGTCAAGCCAGAAGCAGCATCTTTCTTGCTAAAGTGGGTCCACAAAGTTTAAGTGCATTGTTAATCCAACCACCAATTAAATGTGCCAAACATCTTACAAGGACAATGCTGCTACTCTCAGAACCCATCTTTTCTCAATTGCTACCAAGTAATGTAATTTGAATACTGCTTTATCTTTCACATCTGGAATCTTGGCAGAAAACTTTCACTCACTATTTCCATTGAGGAATCCGATTTCTCTTGCAGCAGAACTCCACATAAAAGTTGTGTAAGAACTTCTTAACCAATAAATGATGACAGAATCTTTAGACATGCAGCTGAAATAGCTATGCTAGCCTATGTTTTGGTTCTAACAAGAGGGGATTCTCGTATGGCAAGTGAATATAAAACATTTCAAGTAAGATTAAGTTTGCAAAGCCACAGAGTGTATGCAGCATGAGTAGCTATGTCAGAGAAGAACCTTGCAGCAATTGGCCAAAATTGACGAGATCCTTATAGAGTAAGGACCGGCCAGATTCAACTCCCCAATAACAAAGAGAATAATGTCCAAAGATAGCTCAGTCATTGTCATACTCAACTGTCAAGCCAGAAATATCAACAAGAAAAGAAAATCACATGATTATTCTCAAAAAGAAAAGAAAATCACATGAAAAATAGAGATATTAATCTGACCTCTTTCAGTCTAGCATAGAAATGGCCAGGCACCCAGTGGATAATATTTTCTGATCCCTGGGTCTGAAATCTATAACGGTAGAAAACATCAATTTCTAATGGATGCATGAGTTCTCTCCTGGCATCACAAACAAGTGAGTAACACAAATTACAACATATTGGGACCATCGGTTCTAAAATACAATATCAAAGAGAAAGATGAAAGCTTATTTACATTATTTTACTAAAGAGACTCACCACATGTTTTTCTGGGAGTCAAAGTAATACAGCAAAATCTCCAGCCTGCTCATAACCCGAACTTTAGCATTCGATATCTGTATAACAACTTCAGTAGTACTAATAGAACCCTGGAGGAGGGGATACTTTTCCTTGGAGTCCGAAAGTTCATGAACGATGGTCAAAGAAACCTTGTCCACTGACACAGTTACACCAAAAGAACTTCCTCGCGGATTCAGATCTTTTCCCTCAGTTATACATGAATCATGTAGCATGATTTTTCCAGATTCCTTCTCTGGAATGCCATCCAAAAAAACATTGCCAACATATGGAGAAGGATCATGAAATACTTTAAACTTAAACGGATGTCCAGGATTGCTGACAACTTCCAGGACCCCATTAACAAAAGCTAAAGCACAATCATTCTTCTTGTTCACAAGATAAAATATATTTTTAGTTTGTGGAAGATATGTCTCCAAGTCAACATCACCATCATAGATGTCATGTTTGTATGAAAGCGCTTTCCAAAGTGCCCAGGCATTATCGCTAGAACTGGAAATGTCCACAAAATCAGATTGTCGGCAGCAATTCAACCGCAATGGTTCTCCCGATTCATCTTTGGCATATAACGAGATGAAGGATAAATACTGAACTTGTGACTTCCATCTTGTAATATAGTGATACTTCACCTGATGATAGAGAAAGAATAAAAGAACCCCGTCCATCAAGTAACAAATGTATCCGAAAAATGCGTTACACACACATAAGCCAAAGAGAGTTGTGGGAAAGCTGTCAAGGTAGAGAAAAATAACAGAGGCAAAAGCACTGAGCCTAGTTACAAATGCACAAGGTTTTCCTAATCTTCAACAATGATTATTTTAATGATGATGAGCAGCACCAAGGACTGGAAAAAGTAAACAACTTCAAGGATAACTGGATAAGGACCAAATAGTGAGAAAATTTAAAAATATATACAGACAACAAAAGCTTCAAAGCAAAAGAATCAATGAATCACAAAAATATTATCCCTTCACCACTATCTTCTTTGTACTAATAAGGACAGTACACTGTTCAAATTTTAGTTTGTCAATGGGTATCCCTCAATACAGGTGAAACAGAACTCTGTAATTACAGAAAAGGAGGGAGTAGAAACCTCATATTGCATAATAGTATCTTTAAGTGGTTAGGATGTCTAATCATGAAGCAAACGCCCCACAGAGAAAGGTCATAATAGAAAAGTTTGGAAGGGGAGCAGTTCTGGATCATAAAACTTCATGTTATGCCTCATGGTACTGGTCTGTGGACGTCATCAGAGAGCTTTGTGATGCCTTGAGAAAACATCAACTTCAGATTAGGAGATGGGAGGACAATTTTCCTCCTGACAGGATGAATGGATGGGACATGGAGCACACAAAGACGGACTTCCTGATATTCATAGCTTTGCAGGGAACAAAAAAAGCCTTTCACCAGAATTTGTCTCTGAACCAGGATGAGAAGTGTCTTTCAGAAGACAATGTAGGGAAATGGCAAGGATGAACCAGTTCTTTCAAACTGTGAAGAACTCCTCTCATAATTCTTATGGAATTTGTGGCAAAGAAAGAAGGACGGTCTTTACTCAATAAAATGTAGCTACAAAGTTGTCTGGATGATGCAATTCTCAAAGGAATCGACACTGGAAACGGATTTGGAAGTGCAAGGCACCTTGTAAGATAAGTAAGCTTCTTCAGCTGGTTGGTGACAAGAGAAGCTTCTAGCACAACATAACATGTTAAGAAGGGCCATGCACATGTGTGCCCTCTGTGAAAGGGATATGAGGATGCTGACCACTCATTTCTTCACTACAAAACTTCAAAACAGTGACACAGCTTTTCTTGAACTTATTTGAGGATGCCAACTGCTTATCAGTACATGCGTGTATATCTATACACAAACCCTCATAATAAATAAGTGATAAAGACATTGGGATGGAAGGAGTTGTTGATTAGCATGATTCAACAAGACTTGATTTAGGAGTGTTTGATTAGCATAATTTCAGGAGATTTGATTATATTTAGGAGACCAGCTGATTTGATAGCTGGATTTATTGTACAAATTTATTTTATTTCCTTAATTAGCATTAGGAGCTTTGTATAAATTCCCATGCTCATGAGATGTAAACATACACAAAAATACAAAAAGCCTTTTTTTCTTTTCAAAATCTACGTGGTATCAGAGCCATTGCTGCTTTTTGAGGTGAGTTATCTCCCTCGCAGCACTAGGGTACCGTTTTATCAAAGAGGATGAGTTTTCTTTCTCTTGTTGGTTGTCCGCAACACAAACTCCTTCTAATTTCCTTCTAATTGGGCTGAAATACGGAGACATTCAAGGAGACGATTTCTAGAGAAATCTTGTCTTCGGATGAAAATCAGGTTCTCCGTCACCTCCTAGCCAAACTTGACTCCGCTAATGTTGCCACATCTAATCATGAGCAATAAGGTACTGCCTTTGCTGCACGTCTTAATTCTTGGATTGTCGATTCTAGTACAAATAGACACATGACAGGCTTTTTTAAAGGCATTCAAAACTATTCTACGTGTCCCAAAGGACATAATGTTAAAATAGCCAATGGTTCTTTAACACCTACCTTTGGAACAAGTTCTGTCATTTGTATTCCTAATATTAAACTATCACCCGAGCTCCATGTCTCTAAACTGTAAAATTGAGTTTTTTCCCGATCATTGTATTTTTCAGGATCTTCAAACAGGGAAAAAGATTGGCAGTGGTAGATTGCGTGATGACTTGTATATATCAGATGGGATTCAAAACTCTGGTCAAGTCTTTTTTGGGGAAAGTACGGATATCAACCAAGAAATAATACAGCCGCATAGACGGTTAGGAAACCCATCATTCAATGTTTTGAAGATGTTATATCCTAATTTGTTTTCAATTACTCGATTTGAATCTTTGTTCTGTGATGCGTGTGAATATGCCAAGTATACTAGAAACTTTTATCATGTGACTGATAATAGAAGCACAACTCCGTTTATGACTATTCATCCTGTTTATGACTATTCATTCTGATATATGGGGTCCTACCCAAACTGTTTCTTTGTTTGGTAGTCGATGGTTTGTTACTTTCACTGATTGTTGCACTAAGATAACTTGGGTATATTTGATAAAAGCCAAATAGTGAAGTTTTCTCTTATTTCAGTCATTTCATAATGTTAGCGGAAACGTAAAAGAAAGAACACAAGATTTAACGTGGTTCGGATCAAAATAATCCTACGTCCACCAGAGAACAATTGCCTTACTATTATTTACAAAGGAAGGGGAGATTTCCCAATTACACTTAAGAGAATTTCTCTCTTTAACTCTCTACTCACAACAATATATTGTATTATTTTTTTTTTTGGGATGGTTTCTACAAATGAAAGAGTGCATCTATTTATAATGGTAAGGACCTCCTCTTGATGTCATTGGTGACATCAAACTACCTCCTCTTGATGTCATGGGTGACATCAAAGGAGAAGCTTCCTCCTAGCATTCATGCCAACTCTTTCCACCAACTCTTCCAATTGCATGCCATTGTTGACTAAATCTAAACCAACATTTTCAGCATGCCATTGTTGACTAAAACATAAACAAACATTTTCAATCTCCACCTTGGTTTGCGTTCGAGTGTGCGTGTGAACAACTCTAACCAAAACTTCTAAGCTTACTGGGCAATCCCGTTGTAAGAAACAAGAAGAATCAAACCATGGTTGAACATACCACTTCCACCTAACAACTGTTCTCTTCGGAGTTGCATCAGTTGATGCACACCCCCGCCAAGTCTTTGCAGTGTGCAAACTTAGCGAGCGGGACTATCTTGGTCAACATATCTGCAGCATTATCGTCTGTGATAACCTTCACGACCTTGATAGTTCCCTCTTCAACAACATCTCGAAGGAAATGAAATCTGACATCAATGTGTTTAGTGCGCTCACGAAATCTTTGATTTTTCATTAGATGAATAGCACTCTGACTATCACATCTAAGAGTTGATTCCAGCCGAACCAAACTCAATTCCGCCACTAAACCTTTTAACAGATAGCTTCCTTCACTGCCTCCGCTGCTGCCATGTATTCTGCTTCTGTCGTAGACAAAGCGACAATCGACTGCAGAGTCGACTTCCAACTAACGGCACCGCCAACGAGGGTAAAGATGTATCCAGTTGTGGACCTTCTTCGGTCAAGATCTCTTGCATAGTCAGAATCCACATAACCAAGAATTGAAATACCTCCACCACTTTTTCGAAAAGTCAGACCAACACTAGAAGCTCCTTTGAGATATCTCAATATCCACTTGACAGCTTCCCAATGCCTCTTTCCTGGGCTGGACATGTATCTACTTACCACACTTACAGATTGAGCAATATCTGGACGTGTGCATACCATAGCATACATAATGCTACCAATTGCACTGGTATAAGGAATCTTTGACATATGCTCCACCTCATACTCGGACTGAGGCATTTGTAACTCTGAAAGTTTAAAATGAGGAGCTAATGGTGTACTTACAGGCTTGCACGTCTGCATATTGAATCTCTCGAGAATCTTTTCAATATACCTCTTCTGAGAAAGATGTACAACACCGTCTTCTCTTGAAATCTCCATACCAAGGATTTTCTTTGCAGCTCCTAAATCCTTCATGTCAAATTCCTTACTCAATAGTTTCTTCAAAGTATTTATCTCTGTAATGTTGTTAGCAACAATAAGCATATCATCAACATACAACAATAAATAAATCATTGAGTTACCAGACATCTTCTTGTGATACACACAAGCTATCAAATGCACTCCTTGAAAATTCATGTGTAGTCATGAATGCATCAAACCTTTTGTACCACTGTCTAGAGGATTGCTTCAAACCATACAAAGACTTCTTTAGTTGGCATACATGATTTTCTTTTCCTTCAACTAGGAAACCTTCAGGCCGATCCATATAGATTGTCTCTTCTAGATCACCGTGTAAGAAAGCAGTTTTGACATCAAGCTGTTGAAGCTCCAAGTCAAATTGTGCAACCAATGCTAGTAGAACGCGAATTGAGCTATGCTTCACGACCGGAGAGAAAATTTCATTGTAGTCAATTCCCTCCTTCTGACTGAAACCTTTTGCAACCAATCTCGCCTTAAACCTAGCATCTTCCACTTCAGGAATTCCTTCTTTCTTTCTGTAGATCCACTTGCATCCAACTGTCCTCTTCCCCTTTTGTCTTTTCACTAAGACCCATGTCCGATTCTTGTGAAGTGACTCCATCTCTTCTGTCATGGCTAACCGCCATTGTGCAGCATCCTTGCAAGAAGTTGCTTCAATATACGAGGAGGGCTCCAGATCCTTAATCTCTTCTTGTGCACCTACGAACGCATATGCAATCAAGTTTGCTTGATTTATAAGGCGTTCCGGTTCTCGTGTCTGCCTCTTCTCCCTCCCCTTCGCAATTGTGTATGGTTCATTGACAGCAAGTTTTTCAAGATCTACATCTTCCGACTCATCTTTAACCTGAGTCTCTTGATCCTTTTCCATGGCAAGCACTACCGGAGGCTCCATCTGCTCGTTGTTCTTGTTTCCTGAAAACTCCACGGAAACTTTACGGGGATCAAGTATAGAGGATTCATCAAAGGTGACATCTCTACTAACTATAAATTTGAGTAAAGATAAACACCAAAGTTTGTACCCTTTTACTCCACCCACATACCCTACGAATATGGCCTTCTTAGCCCTTGGTTCAAGCTTTCCTTCATTAACGTGATAATAAGCTGGACACCCAAATACTCGTAAGTATGAATAGTTAGAGGGTTCACCTGACCATACCTCATTCGGAGTCTTAAAGTCAATTGTCGATGCTGGAGATCGATTGACAATATGAGTAGCAGTGTGAATTGCTTCAACCCAAAATACTTTGGACATTTTGGCTTGTATGAGAATACAACGAGCCTTTTCAAGAAGAGTTCTGTTCATTCTCTCGGCAACTCCATTCTGCTGTGGGGTATGCCTGACAGTCCTATGTCTTGAGATCCCATTAACCTTGCATAATTCATTAAACTCTTCATTGCAAAACTCCAAGCCATTGTCTATGCGAAGATACTTGATTTTCCGCTCCATTTGATTTTCAACCAAAACCTTCCACTCTTTAAATGCTTCAAAAGCATCACTTTTTGCCTTCAAAAATACACCCAAACCTTTCGTGAGAAATCATCAATAAAAGTGAGAAGATACCTCTTTCCGCCCTTCGATGGAAGTTTAGAGGGACCCCATAAATCTGAATGAATGTAGTCTACCACTCCTCTTGTCTTGTGTGTGCCGGTGCTGAAGCTGACCTTCTTCTGCTTCCCTAGAACACAGTGCTCACAGAAGTCAAGTGTGCTGATCTTCTCACCTTCCAAAAGGTTACGATTGCTCAGCATCTCCAGTCCACGTGCGCTCATATGACCCAGTCTCATGTGCCATAATCTTGCCTTGTCATTATTAGATAACTGCACTGTAGATGCATTTGCAGAGCCAACAATGGTGCTTCCGGCCAATGTGTAAAGGCCGTTCTCCGGCTTGCCTTTCAGCATGACTAAAGAACCTTTAGTCACCTTCATAGTTCCTGCTTCGCTCATGTACCTGTAGCCTTGTTCATCCAGAGTACCCAAGGAGATCAAATTCTTCTTCAGATCAGGAACATGACGGACTTGTGTAATAGTCCTCACGACTCCATCATGGCAGTGAACTCGAACCGAGCCAATGCCAACTATTACACAAGTTGCATTATTGCCCATTACTACGGTTCCTCCACTTTTCTCATAGCTGCTAAACCAGTCTTTTCGGAACGTCATATGCAGAGTACAAGCAGAGTCTAACACCCATTTGTTTCCATAATTACTATTATTACACGATGTTGTTAGTACATAATCATTATCAAAATCATGTACCTGTTCAACCGTAGATGCACTCGCTTTTCTTTGGACTTTGACATTGGGCAATCTCGTTCGAAGTGCCCCTTCTTGCCACAACCCCAACACTTTGTATTCTTCTTGTTCACACGAGACTTTGATCTGTACTTTGATTTGCTCTTTCCTTGTTGGCTAGTCCGGCCTCTCGCAAAGAGCCCACTTGCCTGGTCATCTCTGTCTCCTTCGATGTGTCTCCGCACATCACTAGAGTTAAGTGCTTGCCGCACTTGCTCAAGCTTGATAGGCTCCTTGCTATACATCATTGAATTCTCAATATCACGATATCCTGAAGTCAATGAAAATAGCAAAGCACATGCAAGCGTCTCCTCCTCCCTTTTAATTCCTGCAATCTGTAAGTCCATGACAAGTTTATTGAACGCATCTAAATGATCTTGTAACGAAGTACCTGACCCCATCTTAAATGTGTGAAGACGTCGTTGTAACAACATCCTTGTTGTCACTAATCGGTCTTGGTATAGCCCTTCTAGCTTTTCCCATAACTGTTTGGCCGTCTCTTCGGTACCTGTACTCACTTCACAAAGCACGTTAGGTGCAAGAGATAGTTGGATTGCACTCAATGCATCCCCTTCAATCTTCTCCATGTCGGGAGCTGATATATCCTTAGGATACTTTCCGTCAATAGCATGGATTGAATCTTCCCTCCGTAGTAACGCCATCATCTGGATCTTCCAGATGTTGAAGTTGTTGCGTCCATTGAATCTATCAATTTCAAACTTCATGGAACTCATCTTTGCTTGTCCTTCCTCCTTGGAACGTTATAGAATCCTGTCGCTCTAATACCAATTGTTAGCGGAAACGTAAAAGAAAGAACACAAGATTTAACGTGGTTCGGATCAAAATAATCCTACGTCCACCAGAGAACAATTGCCTTACTATTATTTACAAAGGAAGGGGAGATTTCCCAATTACACTTAAGAGAATTTCTCTTTTTAACTCTCTACTCACAACAATATATTGTATTGTTTTTTTTTTTTTTGGGATGGTTTCTACAAATGAAAGAGTGCATCTATTTATAATGGTAAGGACCTCCTCTTGATGTCATTGGTGACATCAAACTACCTCCTCTTGATGTCATGGGTGACATCAAAGGAGAAGCTTCCTCCTAGCATTCATGCCAACTCTTTCCACCAACTCTTCCAATTGCATGCCATTGTTGACTAAATCTAAACCAACATTTTCAGCATGCCATTGTTGACTAAAACATAAACCAACATTTTCACATAAGATGATTTGTACTCAGTTTGATGCCAAAATAAAAATCTTGAGAACCGGCGAATACATAGATAAAAGATTTGGTGCTTATTTAGAGTCCAATGGGATAGTCCATCGGACTAGTTATCCTTGCACTAGTGTACAAAACAGGGTCGCTGAAAGAAAAAATAGGCATCTGTTAGAAGTAACAAGATTTCTTATTCTCATCATGCATCTACCAAAACCTTACTGGGGATGCTATTCTAGCGGTTGCCTATCTTATCAACGGAATGCCACTTAAATCCCTCAATTTTCAAAGTTCTCTAGAAACTTTAAAGGGTAAGAATGAATATATTGTTCCTCCTTAGGTGCTTGGGTCTGTTTGCTTTGTCCACACTAGAGATTGTGGGAAATTTGATCCTAGAGCTATAAAGTGTGTTTTCATTGGGTATTCTCCGACACAGAAAGGTTAAAATTTATCATCCTCCCTCTAGGATATCTTTTGTTAGCATGGATATTACCTTTCGAGAATCTAAGCCCTATTTTGGTATTGCCTCATCACCTCGTCAGGGAGAGAGCAGTAAAGAGGAAGAGGTGATTCTAGTTAGTTCCATTACTGGACCTCTTGATGACATTGTCACAGGGGAAAGTGAAATTGGATAAAGAATTTAGGGGGGACTATTGCGCATTTGGATAGGCCCGATTTAAAAACTTACTCCAGGAAAAATAGAGCTAAAGAAGCCATCATGCAATCTACCGAAGCTGGACCTTCTTCTACTGGTTGAGTTATCTACATTTCCTAATGAGTTAGATGAACCTATTGCTAACAAAAAAGGAATCAAATCTTGCACCACCACACAGACTCTTTATCTAAGTTTGTGTCCTATAAAGCCTTTGACTTGTCTATTTCTTCTATGTCTATTCCCAGAATTGGAGGGAAGCTTTTGTAGATCCTAAATGGAAGCGAACTATGATTGAAGAAATAAAAGCCTTGTCAAAAAATGTAACTTGGGAACTTGTCACTTCACCACCAGACAAGAAGTTGATTGGATGCAAATGGGTCTTCATTGCGAAGCACAAAGTTGATGGCTCAATTGAAAGATTCAAAGCAAGATTGATGGCTAAGTTAGGTGCTAAGACGAACACTGGTAGAATTCTTTTATCTTGTGCTGCTAGTCTTGATTGGGACTTGCAACAGTTTGATGTGAAGAATGCATTCTTCATGGAGACTTAGGAGAAGAGGTGTATATGGAGATTCCTCCTGGATTTGATATTGAAGAAAGCCTTATACGAACTGCAGCAATCCCTCAGAGCTTGGGTTTGACAGATTCAGCAAAGCAATGATCTCCTTCGGTTACCGACAAAGCAATGCGGATCACACCCTCTACATAAGACATTAAGCGGGTAAACTCACTCTTCTCATAGTTTATGTTGATGACATAGTAATGACAGGAGATGACAAAGAAGAGATCTCACTTGAAGAATTTGTTTGCACATGAATTTGAGATCAAAGAACTAGGAAAATTGCAGTACTTCATGGGAATGGTTGCGAGATCTAAAAGAGGAATCTTTATAGTATGACAGGTTGCAAACCCGCAGATTCGCCCATTGAAAGCAATCACAAGTTACAAAGCAGGGTTGAAAAATCAGTTGATAAGGACAGATATCAGAGGTTGGTTGGAAGTCACTTATTTCTCCCACACTAGACCAGATAGAGCCTATTCAGTAGCCTGGTAAGTCAGCTCATGCATGATCCCCGAGATCCTCCTATGCAAGTTCTCTTTCATATTTTGCGGTATCTAAAGTCCGCTCCAGGGAAAAGTCTACTTTTCTCCAAAACATAATTACCTCCAAATAGAAGCATTTACATACACGGATTGGGATGGATCTCTAGATGACAGAAGATCAACATTCAGTTACTGTACGTTCGGTAGGAGGATAACTTGGTCACTTGGAGAAGCAAAAAGCAAAGTATAGTTGCTAGATCAAGTGCGGAGGCAGAATATAAAGCTATGGCCCAGGGTGTTTGCGAACTGTTTTGGCTACAAAAGCTACTATAGGAATTGAGACTATTTGAAAAAGGAAAGCTTTCCTTGTATAGTGACACTAAGGCTGCCATCAGTATAGCTCATAATCCTGTCCAGCATGACCGAACAAAGCATGTGGAAATTGATCGACACTTCACCAAAGAAAAAGTTACAACTGGTGTCTTGAGTTTGTTTCACGTGTCACCGAAAAAATAGCTAGCTAATATGTTTACCAAAGGTCTCAGCAACCGAATTTTACTTTGAGTTGCAAGTTGGGTATGTTCGACATCTTTGCACCAACTTGAAGGGGAATGTTGATTAGCATGATTCAAGGAGATTTGATTTAGCAGTGTTGATTAGCATGATTTCAAGAGACTTGATTATATTTAGGAGATCTGATTTTATTTGATTTGATAGCTGGATTGATTGTATAGATTTTTTTATATTCTTAATTAGCATTAGGAGCTTTGTATAAATTCACTTGCTCATGGGATGTAAACATACACAGGAAATACAAGAAGCCTTTTCTTCTTCTCAAAATCTACGGGAATAGTGCAGTCTTTTTTATAGGTAAAAATGTATAGATTTAGGTGTCAAAATGTGTGTACATGAACAGCCATAAGCATATGATTTGCATTATTGAGATAACAGAGAGTAACGCGGGAGACAGCTGTAGAGAACTGAAATCTCTTGGAAAGTATAAAGGTGAAGCAATGGAAAAAGATTAGAATGCAAGGTAGTCCAAGGCCATTATATGTTAAGTGGATATCTACAAGGAAAATAGATTAGAGATAGAGGCATAAGTGACTAAAACATCAGTGGAAGAATCCTTTGGACTGGATTAAGCAACAATAGCTTTATCGACTTCTTCAAAGAAAATAAATTTCTGTAAGATATAGAGAAATATATTATAGTGTAAGAAAAGCTTTTAGCTGCAGCAGAAAAAGATCCAGAAGGGATTAGTCTAGAAAAACTAACCCAAATGCCATAAATGCTTTTGGAGATTTAACTAAACACCTCACAAAACTCTAGTCCCTTCAATATGGCAAAGCACACGTAATGAATCAAAGCTGAACATACCCTGAACAAAGCCCTCTCGCCCACAAGCGAATAGTGGATCGCACCAACTAAGTTGTAGCCACTTTCTGCCCTATCAACTGCAACATACATATGTTGGTCGACATCTTTGATGGAAACAATTGTTCCTGCAAGCAAGACACTAATAATGTTAATATGTTCATAATTAAAGAGGGGTTCTGCAGCCTGAGCTGAAAGAACATTACCATCAGGAACCATTTCCTCCAGACATCCAGAAGATTCTCCACTGTTCTTCTGATGTGTTTGATCTATGCTTTTGGTAGCTTCTATGCTAAATATGGCTGATAAAGATTCCCCAGCAAAAATTATAATCTGATTTAACAAAAGAAAGTTAGAGCAATTGTTTGTATACAACTTGTATGGTGGAGTTTCCCCATTACAGAAAAGAAATTATTACTTTTTTTTGGTAATTAAGAAATTTCATTATCAACTGGAAGTATTTACAGCTCAGAAATTATTACATTATCATAACAGTTGGAGCAAGACGAACATTACTAGTGAAATCCCCTCTATCATTATTAACAAAATTATTTAAATGATGATTGTGGGGTTTAAATGAATTTTGATTAGGTGTATGTATAGAGAGCGGTAGCGACACTCTTGCAACCACAAGGATATCTATGAAGTTTAAATCAAAAGAACCACCTTTTACACATGTCTACGGAAGCTACATTACCCACAAGCTAATTATCCTTGCTGATATAATTATATTGCACCATGATAAGCTGAGAGCTTATGCAATACGCAATGTTCACTATTGCTATATAATTTAGTCTGGGAAAATAACTATAGAAGATACTATTTACAGAAAGTGGAAAAAGACATATAACTAAGGAAGGCATTTCTCCTCACCTGTATTTCACGCAGAGAGAGAGTCATGTCGAAACCAGAGAGAGAACCGCTGCCAACCCAAAAGTCATTTGACTGCAAAGGATTACTCCCGCTGCTTTTGAGAGGCTGCTCAGCCACCAGAATTATATTTAAGTCTTTTAAAATATAATTTTGAGGAGTAGCAAGTGAAATTTGAGAATTTGAACCACCCCTGCAAGGTTTACTTGAACCATCTGCATGATATTGATTTCCTAGTTCTGGGGGGCTTGAGCTACTTGCTTCATTCATGATAGAATTAGCTTCACCCAAATGATTGGGAGCAATTAACGTGTCACCATGTACAATGATGGAAGATTGATCATCAGTCATGGAAGAAGAAGGGAAAGGAGTTCTTGTGTCTAGGCTTTGTTGTTCAGTAGATATATGGAGTAACTGAGAAAGAATTGACAAGTTCGTTATGCCAAATGAGAATTTCCTTGGTAGTTCAAGCTTAAGGTTGCCATTACCTTCAAGCTGAAGCTTCTGAAATTCACCTACAAGGCAGTAAATTCATTATTGAAATTGTGCTTCTTTTACATTGTTTAAAACAAATTGTTTATTTCAACGTACCAAAATATTAGCCAGAATTAGCACTTAACCGCTGAAGCTAGATGTAAAAACATGCTAAGCATTTTGCCTTGCTTAGGCAGCACTTCAAACCGGCAGGAAGATGCTAAGGCATGTGTGTCATCATTCATAGGCTCCATTTTGACGAGTACAGTGTTAAACAATAATTATTTCACCTAATCATATATTTTTTCCAATTTCTTTGTCCGTATAATTGTTTCTTGTATTTTAATTTATTACTCTTTAATTACATTTTTTATCAACTTTCGTGCCTTTTCTCTTGAATCTGTCAGTTGTATTAAAAGGCCTTAAATGACCAGATCGAGCAAGTTCGATTGACCTAAGATGAAACGTATTATGCCAAAAGCTCCATGGATAGCAACAAAAGTCAAGAACTAGCTAATCAGTGCGGGTAAGACCCGTGCACACTAGTGTTAAAGTCCCAACAGGCCTCAGCATTTGGTTGCTTTCAGCCTTTCACCTTTGATAACACTGTACGCTATTCAAGATTTTGAAGAATTCCAAATATGGAAAATAAACTCAAATTGAAACGTGCTGCTCTTAGAGCAATATAATTTTATATAGCTTCTTAATACTCCTAATAACTTTATATGTGTCAAAGCCTCCTCAACCTTGGGTGCACTAAAATGGCAAGGGGGCAGTAACTCTAAAACTAAGATGAGACCAAAAAATATATGTTTATATCTGCATGAGAGAACTACTTCAGAGTCCTGCTGTTAATTGATAACAAGTGAAGCAAAAGAAAAAGATGATACCAGATTCATCTCCATCCACCAATGCCAGAGAAACCTCTGAAATATTCATGGCAAATGCTTCCACCTGGTTCCAATTAACTAGTTTATGTTGCTCCAACTGTTGGTTGGAAGAACTCCTCAGTAGACTAGTATCATCATCATTCTGAATAACGAGATGTTCTGTCACAGCTGGCCAAAGGCCTTCCAACTGATTACAGTAGAATGCATAGCATTCAACCATTGTCACCAAAGAAGCTATCTCAACAATGATAGAACCCCCCTGTTGAATTGGTGTCCATTTAAACCTTAGAAATCATAAGATCTTCCCAAACTATGAATAAACAACTTATATCCTAAGTAGAATTTAGTAAAATGGATGCAGAAGTTAATGCATAGGCAGACATTAATCTGAAGCTGCAAGAACAGAGTAGAAACCTGTGACTGACAGGAGATTGTCTGAAATTGTCCACCAACAGAAACAGATGCTTCAAGCATCTTTAGTTCGTTGCCCCGAAGCAATAAGTTCTTTACTGCACATCTGGCTAGGTACACTTCACCTAAAGAAATTCTTATAGTTAACCAATCAAAAGAAGGATTTACATCATTTATCAACGAAGGTGAATGATTCAAGGACATTGAAGCATCATGTCTGGAAGAGTCAGAACCATCCACTACATTTCTCTGACTGGCCTGCATAATATTGTCCCCTAAGGTTCTCAAGCTTAAACTAATTTTACAATGAGACAATGAAGCTTGATATAAGGAATTGAGAGACCAAATCAACAGTGGTTTAACGTGATCAGAAGTATCTACAATCTCATTCGGATATCGGAATATATTAGATTCAAACTCAGAAAAACCAATGAGAACTTCAGCTTTTTCCTCTTCAAAAGAGAACCTGATATATGAATTTGCAAGAGATACATTAACTCCATAACCACGGACTGGTTGCACTGTCGACTTCCTGTCAGATATAGTATTTGCATCTGCCACATTATCATGTGAAATATAACCTTTCCTGGAGTCGTAAAGGATCATATTCACTGATCTAAGTTCACATGTCGTACTGAGATTGAATGTAGTATCAGTAAGAACTGAAGCTACTAGTGTGATTCTACTATTGAGTGCTTTTTCACTTTCAGAGTCAGCAGACTCTCGCCATAATAAGTCTTCATAACTTCGGTCAAGACCTAAACTGGTTGTATTGAAAACCTGAACAACTGTACACAGCAAACTAGAAATTACCTGCCATAATAGAAATTCCAAGTCAAAACGTCTATATAAACTCCATGCACCTTTTTATTACAGAAGGATAGCTTATGCAATTCTAATGCGCACTGAAAGTCAGTTGCTGCAGTGATCTGCATGATGGGTCAAGTCAACTTGTCAATGGGAAGTATCATAAATTCTCATAGAGTACTACTAACAATGGTTGTGTTGTTACATAAACAGAGAATGAAAGACCTGTTTGAGGAATTTATGAGGCAATCCAGGTCAGCACACAAATAAGATAGCAGCTTAAAGAAGGAAAATCTCCCTTCATAATTGGAATACTATGGTTGGAAAGAGCAAGAGAGTATTAAGGAATAAAGAACACTTGGGTATCTTAGAATGTGAAAGTGTCCATTGTTTGAAATGAAACTGGAGTAACTATAGTAGTTAGATCACACGAGGTGTGGGTAAGGAGAATATACGTCTATCTAAATGCATGAGAAGATACTCCGAGGAACAGGACATGATATGGATATATGCCCAAAAGGATTTGAAGCCATGATACGACTGGCCTATGTTATATATTGACAAAACAAGATAGCATTTTAGGCAACACGAGGTCCTAAAATCGACCAACCACGGAACTACTAGCTCCAAATCTCCAAGTCACAAACAGATCAGGGAGGTTAGTGGTCCCAAAGACACACTCTCTAGATCCTACAGCAGTGGAGCTTTAAACAAGGTCTGAAGCACCAACATGGTTATGCTGGAGGCAAAACTGATTCTGGTTAAGGAGGCTGTTTGTGAAGCCTCTGTTGATAGCACCTAGCAGGCCAAAGATGAGTCTTGAGTTCTCTTGATCATAACTTGAAGAATGAACTTGTTATGGCAGCAAAAGTTGGGAAACAGGACAGCTAGAAGGACCTAAAATGAACCTTGAGTGTCACTTGTTCACATTGGAAGAATGGGATTGCAATGACAGAAAATTTTGAGGAAAAGAGACTAGCTCAGAGAGGCACCATTCGTTTAGGACGCATCCCTTGTCAATATGTTGGTCTTTGCTGTCAATATGTTGGTCTTTGCAACAACTAGCTAGACGTCAATCTCGGGCTGAAGTGCCAGTGTTTCTATGCTCTGGCTTACTGTATTTCTTGATAAATGAACCACAAAATGACTCATAGAAGGATGGAACAACATCTTCAATGCCAGCGGGATAGTATCCAATGCCATATTGGAGAAAACAGCAAAGGAACATAGTCTTTCATATTTCAATTAATCTAACAGTGGGAAGACTTGAATTCCAATTTGAAGAGTTTATAACAAATTTATCACCAGGTTCAATGAATAACTACGTAGAAGGTTGGTAACATAAAGACCACATGGCCACCCCTGGAAGCTACCTCACAAAAGTGGAGACGATACAGAAGGACTACACCTAGAAATCCAAGTTCGGACTGTATGTTGAAGGTCAGTTAAAAGATATAAATACCACAACACAATCTTAAAGACTACCAGAGTAGCAAGAGAGCGAAAATAAGGATTAAAGAAGTACACAGTAGAATAAGGTGAATGTCTCAACTAACACAGAAGATTAAAAAAATTTCAGTCATATGCTAAAAGAGAAAACCACCCAGCAAAGCAACTACAAGGCACCAAGAGAAGAGAATCACCTTTAGCAGAACTGCACATTCATCCATAAATACCAGAGTCGTCAATCCAGTACTCATGCAATGTAATGCTATAGAGAAAGCAATATCTATTGAGCCCAAAGAATGCAGATCCTTCCTGCCAAAACATTGTTGAAGTACATTAACTTTAGCTTTAGTCCACATAATTTCAGACATATCCAGGAAAGTCCTCTGACCAAAAAAAAAAAGTGAAGCAAGTTTCTATTGTGACAGTCGTCAGTGTTGTAAAGAAGCAAACAAAGGTAAGACAAGTGACAGATTGGGACTTTAACATGAAAGTACAGTTTTTATGAAAACTGTTAGATACTCGTAAATAGTCCTAGTCCTATATATAGTTGGAGTAGATAATGTCCTAATCCCATATGTAGTAGGAGTATAATATGTCCTAATCCTATATGTAATAGGAGTAGAATATATATTATATATAGGGCTCATTGTATCATTGTTAAAATATCAATAATATATTTTTCTCCTGTGCTTTCTCACATGGTATCAGAGCTTCAGTGAGAAAATTATTGCTGTGTGTCATTCCAGCGACATCCGAGAAGAAAGATCTCATCGCCCTGCAATTTTCCGGCAACTTCGTCTTGTTCCCGGGGTTCATCACTGCTACAGTGGTACTGTGCATATACCAGTACCATCATCAGATCTGAAACCCTTATGCGACCAAACCCCGAAAACTCCAGTCACATATGAACAGAAAAATCAGTCACCGTGCGTCTTTCCGGTTGATGACTCAAGATTTATTTGCGTTCATTGATAAATGTTGTATGAAAATCAATACTACCATCTTGTTCGAAAAATTTAGGCGACAAAACCCCAGTCATTCGCTCTGGTAGAAAGTCACGCGCCTCCATGTGTCGCCAAAACTAAGGTTCCAGCGAGCTACAATAACTTTTACAGCGTGTGTGAGCCATTCCGGCCATTTTTTGAGAAAACTTCTTTAGGAAAACTTGCTCGTCTAATGATTCCAAGCCTACCCATATAAATTACATCAAATTCTGACTACTTTTATTTTTTTTTCCAGCGTGAACATTGGAATTTCAGTTTTGTTGCTAGGGGGGCTTAGTGGCCTTGAATGTCGAATGATCAACTTACAGATATTTTCACCAAGTCCCCCACTGGTCCTCGTATTAGTTACATATGTAACAAGCTCGGTGAATATGATTTGTATGCACCGGCTTGAGGGGGAGTGTTAGATACTTATGTGTAAATAGTCATAGTCCTATATATAGTTGGAATAGATAATGTCCTAATCCCATATGTAGTAGGAGTATAATATGTCCTAATCCTATATGTAGTAGGAGTAGAATATGTATTATATATAGGGCTCATTGTATCATTGTTAAAATATCAATAATATATTTTTCTCCTATGCTTTCTCACAAAAACAAAAGTGGACTTCATGTAGTAAGAACACAACAGTATAGTAGACGACAAAAATAACTTAAACGTTCCTTGTTGCATGTTTTCTGATGGATGTTTTGCTTTTTACAGACTGATTGGGAACAACTGCAACAACCCCACTCATTTCTTCGGCACACATTCAAGGGTCATACCTCAGAGTTTCTTAAGACAGCGATGAATATCTCAATCAGGATGAGCAAAGGCGTTGAAAACTTATTCATGTACTAAATTACCATGTGATTTTTTGTGATACTTAATTGCTTGCAGACTCAAATATAACATGCACATCCTTCAAGACGGACAAAAGAAAAGCACGAGAGCGGAACAACTACCTCAAAGATAACAGTTGAATAGTTGAAGGATTTAACACGACAATTTGGCCGCCCTGATTATCCCATAACTTGTCGATGGAAACTTTCAAACCTTTAAGTTTAATGTAGGCACAAAGTGAAGTGCACCCTCGACTGCTATTAATTTCACCATTTGATTTAGCAATATCCATCTGCTGAAGGTCCTTCAACGGTTTTGCATCAAAAACTGCAGTATCTCCACTTGAGGAAATCAAATCAAACTCCAAACTTGGTGAGACGCCCAGTTCAATGTCGTCAGCGTCAAAAGAAAGGCGTACGTCATTCCCAAGCTTAAGATACAGATCCGCATACGCACCTTGAAAATCCTCCTTTCTCAATGTCAGCTTGATTCGTGGACCAGCAATGTGTACCGCTATTTGCATATGTTTCTCAGGAAGAAGTCTAGGCACCATAACCTTAATTCCAGAAGAAAATGGTTTGTAATTTCTATTCCAATCTGCAACTGGTGGATCCTCAACTAATCCAGAAACTCCCTGTACGACAGTGCTCCCCATGCGGCTAGTAGTCCAAGGTATCGCACTTATCTGTCTGCAAATAACTGTAATTGATACTATTACTAAATAATCCAGAACCAAATTCAACGTCCCCATTACCATGCAACAAGTAGTGTATCCAGCAGTAAGGTTCTTGAGGCTTTGATCAGTCAAAAAGCTCTTAGTCTCACAAAGAATAAAAGGATCCTCCATGTTCTGGATCTCATTTTCTCCAAACCTTGATGAATATTTTCTCCAATTCAGGCATGCTTGTTCTATAAGAGACTTCGGGGTATGTACAAAATCTCCATCAGTACCCTGAGGAGGATTAGCGCCACCACTTTCAGTGGAGTGGAGAATTTGGTTAGGCTCCCCCCATAAAGTAGGTTGCAAATTGTGAACATTTTTTCTCCAACGTCCTTTGAAGTTATTATTGAACTTATTGGTCTTATCTTCCGTAAGATAAGAAGAAACAACCTTCAAGGATCCACATGCAAAGGAAAAATACTGTTCAGAGACATCTTCAGAGTGCCTTAAGCAGAAGAAATCAATCGAGACACAGAATCTGACTAAACCAGGGTATGAAAGCCCAATATCTGATAGCAGCTTCCTACTAAAGGATGGATAAACTTCAATATCTGGTGAAATTAAAATGGAAAATTCCCTGACATATAGGCAAATGTGACTTCCTAGGATGGAATCTTCATTTATTGCGCCAAGTTTTTGACAGATATCTCGATTCCTGACCAGCAGTTTCTTCAAGAGGAAAAAGCATTTAACAGAATGGAGCACACTGCTAATGACAATCCATATAAGGGAAAGTGACTGACAAATTTTCCAACAAATCCTGCCCATCCTAGATTCATGACCACCATCCTTTGACTGTTGACCAGATGATGCTGCTCTACCACGGATTATTCTTCGTGCCTGCACAATGGCCTCGACAGGTAGTTCTTTCTCAATTTGAGAAATAACCTCCCACTGTTGCTTAAAAGTTCTTGAATATGCTTTGCTCTGAACAATAGCAGTAGTGGATTTCTTTATCACATCATCAACCGGATATCCAACCAGTATAAGCATTTTCTCATAAGCATGTACATAGCGCAACCATAAGCACACGGTGCTAGCAATTTTATGGAATGCAAATTTTGGAGTTGAAGTCAAAGAACAAATTTTTGTTGCTGCTATTTCCCATAGTTGCTTACCAGTTCTGGCACGCTTGGATTCTTTCAACCACAATGAAAAAAGGACAAATAGGATGGTAATATCTTCTGGAGATAAAGAAAAATTTAATGAAGCAGCATAAAAGTTCAATTCTCTGAACTGAAGATATTTCACTTTCGCAGAAGCTAGCAAATCAGTTGAAGGCAAAATGCAGCTGAAGTAACTTCTTCTCCTCAAGTTGATCTCAACATGTTGAACATTGAGATCAAAGGAGTTCTCTCCAGAAGGTAGAAAAATTGAACTAACCAGTCCAGTTAGAAGACACCCCTTAATGAGTTTACATTGTACACCAAGTTCCTTCATCTCAAACGATAGTGACCATATGTCATTTGATAAAGTTGACTGCACAATAACATGAGCATCATGCACTTGCAACCGACAATGTTGTAGTATCCAATCAAATAAATAAGTGGTCCAACTTCCTGGAGTAATTTCTGAAATAGTCTTCATGGCATTGTGCAAAGCACTACCCTGGAATATATCAACATCAAAGAAACTAAATTCAGAGGTCAGAGATCAGACGCATGAAAAAGAAACTGTAAGGTACTTTTAACCACAAAACACAGCACCAAGAAGGTAATGGGAGTATAAAAATGGCAGTGGACTTATCTCCTCTATGTTTGTACATAAGGAGTCTGTGAAGTCCAGAAAATTCAGATCTTTACAACAATCATCTTACCCTGAAATTTTAAATGTTGGAAACACTTATACTTAACAAAAGATATATGTTCTGTTTTCCCTCAAAAAGTCTATGGTATATCTCTGAACACACTTTACAGAATATACATGAAAATTACTTTTTAGATCAAGACATGAAGGAATTGTCTTCCAAGTTTTTGTCTTCACTCCTACTTCAACCTATGTCCCTTCCAGTGGTCATTCCTTTTTCAAGTAGCCAGGCATTATCTACTGTTATACCATAAAATCAGTTTTGCCAACCAGATAATCAAACAAGTAGCCAAGTAAGTACCTCAGAATCAAGCTCGGTTAGAATCTTTTTCCGCTCCTCAATGGACGAATCTCTGGGCTTCGGCTTCCACCTAACACCATCCTCCTCCTCTTCTCTTGAAGTTGGAAACAAAAAACTAAGTAACAAGTATACAAGTAGCATGAACCCATAAAAGACAGTAAATGCTGAATTCCACTGCACTAACTAACTTCCATGAAAATGCGTGCAAACTTAGTATTAACATGTACATTTTAAAAAGTTTAAACTATATATTACATGTGTGCGTGTGTGCGTGTGTATTAGATAAGAGGTGAGCGGAGTGAACTTACCCGACTGATAAGACGATGTTAAGGCCATGGATTTGGAAATCGAATGCAGGTACTGACCAGTTGGATACGTGAAGGCTCAACTGTTGGACAGTGACTTCTTTGAAACATAAGCGAGTAGGATCATCCAGCAACTCGTTGAGTGCAGACGTGTTAAAGCTAAGGTTCTCTAACTTGGCGTGAGAATGAAGAAACCCTAGCTGAACATCCAATTCAAGTTCGTCTCTTAACCATGGCTGTAACAGAGACACAATTCTCCGTTGAATCACATCGTTGAAAAACATTGTCCGTTTCCTCTTTTTATCCGATTGATTTACACAAGTTAAGGCAGTTCACCATTGATAAACTGGAAATCCCGGTCCAATTTGATCTTCCTTGACTCTATAATGCAACAATGATATCAATAGCAATTAGGCATTGACAATAATTAGAGGCTCTCTTGCTTGTTTTTTGGCGGTTGAGAACGGAAAAATACGAGGGGGAACTTTGGACCGTTTATGTAAGCCTGGACGTAGGCGACCGGATAATTACACTTGGAGTGAAGCTTAACTCAAGCGATACGGTGTCACTTTGTCTGTCTGTGGAGTAGCCACATGTATTCCTCAAAAATTAGAGTGCGTAGCTATATAAAATTTTATTTATTTATATATATTTATGCCCTTGATTTTTTTTTTTTGAGATTTACTTCTTTATATTTTAACTTCCTAATATAAATTCTAACTCCACTACTAAGAAACAATCAATCAAATGCAATTATTAGCTCAGTTTTATATTCCTTAAGTGGGATGAGGAACAAAAGTACTACGTACATTTGATATTTGCTGCTATAAATTTATATTCCAGTGATATTGAGAATCTCCCACACATGTGGAATTGTGTGGTCTGCGGTGGGGCAAGGCTTCCCTGTGCCGCTGTCATGTGGGTTAGGCGTTCAACCCTTTAGTTTTAACTTGGAAGTTCAGCGGCCATAGTTCTTTTTGTGCGATTCGCGAAAAGGATCTGAGAAGGGTATATTTAAACGTGACTTTCAATTATTTTTCATTTTTTTTTAAACCTTAAAACATAAGAGGCGATTTTCTAAACTTTCTTTCTTCTCCAAAATATTAGTAAGTGATTTCTAACTCATTTTCTTTACTCCTTAACTTCTTTTTACAAGATTTCATCCTAGAATCTTGGTTTTCATAGTGGAATGTGATACGAGAGTTAAATTAGTATGAAGAGAGGGTTGTACGTAATGCTTGCGGAAGTAGTACCTAGTGGTTAGGTTAGTTAATTTAATTGTTAAGTAGGAGTTGTGAATGTAACCAGGGGCGGACGCAGGGGGGCGCAAGGGTGTTCACCCGAACACCCTTCGCCGAAAAATTACACTGTTTATATAAGGAAAAATCTATTTTTTATCTCTATATATTAAGTTTTGAACACCCTTGACACAAAGCTAATGCTTGGCTCAGTGGTCAAGGGTGTTCAAAATTAGTAAAGGATCACGGGTTCGATTCCCATGACTTGCATTTCAAAATTTTTGAACACCCTTGCTATAAATCCTCCGTCCGCCACTGAATGTAACGCTTTAGTCCCCTGGAAGTTTAAGTAAAAGTCCTGGTAATTACATATTTACTCGGTTATATATTTTTATTGGACACTTTGAGTCCTGCAGAGTTAATTATTAGGATTTGTC
Organism: Nicotiana noctiflora; assembly: GCA_032618575.1. Classification (NCBI taxonomy): domain Eukaryota; kingdom Viridiplantae; phylum Streptophyta; class Magnoliopsida; order Solanales; family Solanaceae; genus Nicotiana; species Nicotiana noctiflora. The sequence goes on along the minus strand of JASVEL010012289.1, from coordinate 29,988 downwards.
TTTTAGTGGGTAGTGAAAGCTTATATACATTATAATAGGAGGAACCAATTATGAATGAAATATTACATTTTCAGTTTTTCTTCTTCTTTTCTTGTTTAGCTATAGAATAGCCCTAGGATTGAGCTGCCGCAACAGTGGTATCAGAGCACACTCCCGGCTCTGTGGAAAAATATCTACTGAGATAAACGAAATCCTGAATATGATGCAGAAAATGTCTATAGAGATATCTAGCTTTGTAGATAGGCAGAATCAACTGGAGGCCAACCACGAGCAAGTCTGTAGAGGCCAAGAAGAGGCCTTGAACGAGATACACGAAGTTCTTAATTAAGTTATCCATGGAGGTAAGAGACCTGAGCGAGACAAGAATCACAACCATGGAGAGAAGTTGTATTCTCCAAATGACAAGCCTTTTGAATTTGGTGAGTTAACTACCCCTCCAACTACTGGAATTAATGTTTCACCAAGGCTTAGTGGAGTGGGAATGCCTTTTGCTCTACCTCCTATTAACGAGCCTATATAGACTTCTAGTCACTGATAACCGTGAATTGTGCATGTTTTATACCCATTTTTACCTAAGCTTTGTGCATAAATTGGTCTTAGTTAGTCCTTAATTGCTTATAAGTTGCATTTGATTGCAGGTTTGAGCGACTAGATGGTGAATATCACAAATCGGCTCAAAAAGGAGTGAAATCTGCTAAGCGTCAGAAGATAACTAAAACTTGGGAAAAAGAGACATGTGCGGACTGCACTGTTTTGTCATGCAGCCGCATAGGAAGGTTCAAAGAATAGACAAGTGCCAGCCCAAGCTGTGCGGTCCGCACTGTTTTGTCTTGCAGCCGTGCAAAAAAGTTCAGAGAACCATTTTATGAAGAAGATCCATGCGGACCGCAATCCATTTCCACGTGGTCCGCAAAGAAGATGATCAGAGGCTAAATTTTCTAAGGAAAAATTCCACGTGGCCGCAAACCAAATCAGTGCGGTCCATATGGATGAAAGATCAAAGAGCCATTGCACGGATAATTTACACAGTGTGGCCGCAATTCATAGTTATTGTCACACCTCCTTTTTACACAAACACGTAAAAACGTAAATGTGCCACTGTTTAATACTACACCCTGAGAAGAGATGTAATAATAATCAGGGAAGGAGTTTTTCCACTTAAAGGACAGTCGGAACGGGATCAATTTATTTAATTATTCAGAGTCGCCACTTGGGAAAATAATGGTGTCCCAAGTCACCGGTTTAATCCCGAACCGAGGAAATTTATGACTCTGTATTATAGTCTGCGATACCAGAAACCTGGATAAGGAATTCTGTTAACCCGGGAGAAGGTGTTAGGCACTCCCGGATTCCGTTGTTTTAGTACGGTCGCTCAACTGCAATTTTTATTTCTATCTAATTTCTTTAATTATGTGCTTTTATATTCCGCTTTTCGATTTTAGAAGAATTGCGACGTTACGAAAACAACATTTCGAGTCACACCGCAACCAGTACGCCTGTGACTTTAATGCGTTTCAGTTTCGCCGAGAGTAAGATTCGGGTCACATAAATGCGCACCCGTATTTAAGAATGTATATTATTTACAAATCGTGCCTAAAGAATCTACGTCTTTGTTAACTTTGGGAAAGACCGTGAAATTTGCTAAGCAGTCCTTCCAAATCTACATGTTTTATACCAATTATTTGAGGGTCATACAATTGTCATCTTGTTTGGCATGGCACGCCTCAATCGCTATTGAAAATATATTAGGCATAAAAATGTGTTATCCTTTTTGGATTTTTTTTTCTATAGATACATACGACACCCGGGAATATTATTGGTATGACACTTCTAATAGCAATTTTTCTTTTAGGAGGTAAACCACCAAAATCAATTAAATATAAAGCTAGAAAACAATGAAATCGAAAATCAAGAAAAGTCACAAAAATTCACTATCTAAAATCCCCCAACTAAAAATCGGGATCTATATGATTCATCACAATAATACCCCAACAAATGTAATATTACAACAACATTTTAAGTGCATATCCTAGGCGAGCCAAGTAAACGAGTAGACTACAACTGCAATTGGAACTTGAAGGCCTTCGCATACGCCAAAAGTATCCATTAAACAATATATATAAGTTGAACAACTCTAAAGTAACTTAACATTTTTTACAACTTTCAAGTGGAAAAATCTCGAAATCATTTGCAAATTTTGTATCAAAAGGTAACCACGGTAAAACTTAGCAATTATCGAAGCAATATAATCTCCAAGGCAATCAACCATCATAATTTCCATATTCATTTTAAGTCCGGTATCAATCGATCACAGTAAAAAAAATGCTAAACTTGATGCCACAAAGAAAATATATTAAGAAGAAAATCTGCTTGCAACATTATTTAAATTAACAGTAGAGACAATAGCACAGTACAAGCATGCTCAAAATCAGAGTGACAATCGAAGATTTAATAAATGAACTTCACATAAATCTGTACAAGATGAAGCGCAAACGAAGATCCAAATTTAACGAAAAAAGTAACGGACCTTATGGAGATTTGTACAGCATGTGCATCCAAAAGCAAACCAGAAACCAGGTACGGGGCCTCGATGAAATGAAACCTTATCGGACAGAAGCTCGGACCTCGACCGGAAAACTTCTGCCTCGAACAGTCACCATCGAAACCACGCAGCAACAATAAAACTCAAGCAAAACTTTAAAATTTATTGAACCCATGATAGAACTGAAAAGCAAAATCATATGGTCATGTTTCAAAGTTTCGTCGACTTACTGCCGAAGATTTCTTTAGCCAGGACATACGTATGTGCAGTGGTGCTGGTATGTTGACGGAACGGAAGGCTGATCGACGTTGGTGTTGCTGGAGGGTAGCGGCTGTAATGGTGGTCGTTTGGACAGTGACGACGGGAGGTGTTTGAGCTGTTGGTCGACTGGGTAGTTAACGGGGGTAGTGGACTGGTTAAGGCTGCTGGAGGATGGAGAGTGATGATTGATGACGAAGTGGACGTTTGGTGAAGGAAACCACAGTCGCGTTTTTTCTTTTCCAAAAACCAAAAAAAATGGAGACCTTCTGTGTATTGTATCCTCTCTTTTAAAATGAAACCCCTGTTTTTTGTTTATGTCTCAAGCGTTTTTTGTCTTTTTCTTCAAATAATCAATCCCTCTCCTTTTTTGTTTTTTTTTTCTTTGTAAAAGGAATCCCCTTTTCCCCACTTTGCTCACGTGAGCCCCCTTCCAATTGTTCCCCTTCTTTCTATTTTTTATTCCCTCTCCTTACAGATCCTTCACGTGAGCCCCTCCTTTCAACCTTTCTCTTTTTTTTTTTGTTTTTTTTTTAATTCTTTTCATTGTCTTGTAGTGTTTGTAATGTATTGTATTATTTTATTTTATTTTCATTTCATTTTATTTTAATTGTTCTCCCATCCCCCCATTATGTATTGTCCCCATAGTGTGTGCATGTGTGTATAGGTGGTTTTATCCGTGTTCCCCATGTGGTGGACTCGGATTATTATGGGCTAGGTCCGAAAATTATAAAATCGGGTAGTTTGAACCCGAATATTATTCTTTGCCTGGAACCGAGAATGGTGTTATTTAATTAATCCTAGGTAATCAAAATAATTATAAAAGTAAGACCGACAACTAAACAAAACTATTTTTATTTTTTCAAGATTAAAGTAACTACAAAATGTTAATGCAACTATTTTTATTATTTTCGTTTTTATAAAAAGATAAAAATATAAAGTAATATTTTTGTATTTTTCAAGTTTAAAATGACTACGAAACATTAATAAAACTATATTTTTGTTATTTTTCATTTTAAGGTAAAAGTAAAGTAAAAGAGTCAAAATTAGCTAAGATCGCTATATTAGGCCTAAACTAAATATTTTAGCTAAAAATATAAAAAAAACTCGGGTAGGGGCAAAATCACGCATCTACAGCTGCCCCTCTTTGACTGAAAACACAAAGAGTTTTCAGACAAAGAACGACTAGATAAGTGTTTTGACTTGATCCTTATTTAGAGAGACTAAACCAAGAGGAAAGGAATGTGACCGAGCCCTTGTATCTGAGCTGCCTACATATCTTTGGCTATAAAGGAATCAGGCCACGTGTAGTTCAGAAGTGAGTAAGAATATGGAGTAACCGAGGTGGAGAGCCAGTCGAGGTGCCGTTCCGTCGAGGTTCCGTTCCATCGAGGTTCCGGTCCGTGGTCCTGCTATTACATCAAAAATCAAAACATGAGAAAGACTAACTAAGCCTATCAGCTACTAGTTACAAAATTCATATCTATAAGTCTTCCGAAGCTTGATCTTGAGTATTGGTTGGTGCTTCATGCGGACTCTAAATTTGAACCTTGATACTTGCTAGTTGTAGGTGCTGCTTTTCGGATCAAGACCAGGTATGTAGTGCTTGTGACCTCGGCCATGTCTTGAGCACTCCACATCTTTCATCAACTCCTGCACTTGGATTAACTCCTTGCCTTTTTTTTTTATTGTGACTGACTTCTGTTGATCATCTCGGACTGTTGACTCGCATTCTGGTCGCAAGCTTCTTTTGTTGCTATCTTGCATTGCACTCCGAAGTGAATTCCCTTACTTGTGATCTTCGAGCTATTCTCCTTCGACGTCTGAATCTATCTTTTCTGATCCTTGTTGCCTTCCTTCTGATTCATGCTGGGGATTTCCGTTACACTCTACCGCTTTCCTCAACCAAATTCAAAAATAAATCGCCACTCCATTCTTCAGGCGGGCTCCCTGACTTCGACATTATCTTTTGAAAATAAAACGTCATTCCTCTCTTCAGGCGGGCTCCTGACTTCAACAACACTTTTTGAAAATAACTCGCCATTCCTCTCTTCAGGCGGGTTCCTGACTTCAACAACATCTTTTTGAAAATAAATTGCCATTCCTCTCTTCAAGCGGGCTCCTGACCTCAACAATATCTTTTGAAAATAAATCGCCATTCCTCTCTTCAGGCGGGCTCCTGACTTCAACATCAACTTAGAAAATAGATCGCCACTCCTCTCTTCAGGCGGGCTCCTGACTTTAACAACAATAAATCGCCATTCCTCTCTTCAAGCGGGCTCCTGACTTCAACAACATCTTTTTGAAAATAAATCACCATTCCTCTCTTCAGGCGGGCTCCTGACTTCAACAATATCTTTTGAAAATAAATCGCCATTCCTCTCTTCGGGCGGGCTCCTGACTTCAACATCAACTTAGAAAATAGATCGCCACTCCTCTCTTCGGGCGGGCTCCTGACTTTAACAACAATAAATCGTCATTCCTCTCTTCAGGCGGGCTCCTGACTTCAACATCAACTTATAAAATAAAATGACATTCCTCTCTTCAGGCGGGCTCCTGACTTCAACATCAACTTAGAAAATAAAATGCCATTCCTCTCTTCAGGCGGGCTCCTGACTTCAATCATCAACTTTGAAAATAAATTGTCATTCCTCTCTTCAGGCGGGCTCCTGACTTCAACAACATCCTTTGAAAATAAATCGCCACTCCATTCTTCAGGCGGGCTCCTGACCTCAACAACATCTTTTGAAAATAAATCGCCACTCCATTCTTCAGGCGGGCTCCTGACTTCAACAACATCCTTTGAAAATAAATCGCCACTCCATTCTTCAGGCGGGCTCCTGACTTCAACAACATCTTTTGAAAATAAATCGCCACTCCATTCTTCAGGCGGGCTCCCGACTTCAACAACATCTTTTGAAAATAAATCGCCACTCCATTCTTCAGGCGGGCTCCCGACTTCAACAACATCTTTTGAAAATAAATCGCCACTCCATTCTTCAGGCGGGCTCTTGACTTCAACAACATCTTTTGAAAATAAATCGCCATTCCTCTCTTCAAGCGGGCTCCCGACTTCAACAACATCCTTTGAAAATAAATCGCCACTCCATTCTTCGGGCGGGCTCCTGACTTCAACAACATCTTTTGAAAATAAATCGCCACTCCATTCTTCAGGCGGGCTCCTGACTTCAACAACATCCTTTGAAAATAAATCGCCACTCCATTCTTCGGGCGGGCTCCTGACTTCAACAACATCTTTTGAAAATAAATCGCCACTCCATTCTTCAGGCGGGCTCCCGACTTCAACAACATCCTTTGAAAATAAATCGCCACTCCATTCTTCAGGCGGGCTCCTGACTTCAACAACATCCTTTGAAAATAAATCGCCACTCTATTCTTCAGGCAGGCTCCCGACTTCAACATCAACTCACTAACTCCATCCCATCCATGTCGCCTTCCTTTGCTTCCTGCACCACTTTCTTCTTCTTGCATCGCTTCTTGGGCCATCCTTTCTTCTGAATTACCTTGTTTTGGAATTTCTTTCCTCCTAGGTCGTGTTATTTTTCTCTTGACTGCTGGGGATATCTTTGGAACTAATTACTTACCTGCTGGGGTAATGCTGCTGGGGAAATCTTCTTTATTTCCTCTTTTTCTACCTCCTTCAAAACCTTTATTCTCTCCCGGGATCGATGGGGATTGAAATGTCATTAGCTGGGGATTACACTGTCGGGGGATCCCTTTTCCTTTTTCCTCTTTCCAAACCTCATTCGGGACTCGCGCTTGGCTCCCTTGAAAAACTTGTAGGATATAATGCTGCCGGAGAAATCTCGAAATCAGTGTTTCATTTTTTCGAGAACTGCTGGGGATGATACCGACTTCTTGCCTTTCCGAACGCAAGCTTCCTCGTTTTGTCTTGTCTGCTGGGGGTATAATTTCCTCTATCACAACTTGTTGTTTTCTTTCTTTTTTTTTTTGACTGCTGGGGATAATCGGGTTCAAAGATCATTTCCTCGCATTATCTGGCTTCTTTCCCCAACCGGGTATTTGGTTTCGAGAAAATTTTCGCAACGGGAGAAAATTTTCTGCCCCAGTTTGAGAATCTTCTTCGTGGCATGCTTTTCTGCCAACAACCCCTCTTCTTCCTGTTTCAAATCAAAGAAAAATTGGTTAGTTTTAAAATGTGGTGGCTGGTTATGGTGCTCCTGCTGGGGATGGTTCTCCTCCTCTTTCCCTGCTCTGCGTTTCATTATCAGAACTTGCTGGGGATGTTATTATTTGATGATATTCATGCTGGGGATAGTTTTGTCCTTTCTTGCTTCCCCTTCCTCCCTTGACGACTCCTTATTCACAGGTCTTTCCACGTTGTTTTCCACTGGTATCCTGACCACCCGAATTCCTGTGATAGTGATCCTGTGTAAAGACCTTGCATGTTTTGCTGGTGAACCATTTTCTCTGTTCACCCTTGTTACTGGAAATACCTCTTCTGTTGGGGATATCCTCCCTTCTTCTGTGGCGTTCTCCGACCTTTGAGTCTCACTGGCCTTGGCCTTGAGGTCATTAACCTTTACTTTTTTATGGAGGTATCTTTTATGATGTTGGTCTACCCCTTTGTCAACTTCCTCTTGTTGGGGAACATCCTTCTGGACATTGGCATTGCGCTTGTTCCCTCCTAACTTATACCACTTGGGTGTACCAACTAGAATCCCGTCTTGCGTAATTGGAAAGCTGATGGAAAATTTTGCATTCATTTCTTGCAAACAGACTCTATTGGGGAATTTTCGACAAAAAGGAGAAAGATAAAGGAAACAGAATAAAAGACAAAAAGGAAGATGACTCTCTAAAAAGAAAAATTATAAAGTAAACCTATCAAACGTGGATACCAACTCTAATGGACATGACATGCACATATAGCCTATCCTCCGACGTTAAACCGCCTTTTGTAATCTTCGCCTGGGGCTTTCCCATCTGATTTCCAATCTCCGTTCGACTTGTAGTGCCCGAGGGGTTTTCACTACCAAGCCTCTATCATTTCGATTTTTCTCTCATCTTTCATCGCCTTATGGTGCCTGTGAAGGTTTTCACCGCTAAGACTCTCTCATTTATGTTACTGTTCCGCTGGGGATTCGTATTTTCTGCTGGAGATCGGAGTCTTTCTGCCGGGAATCAGAGTGTTATGTCCCGATGAAACTTCTCTCATTTGCCTAACTCAACCTCTTTTGAAGATTGGTCAAAAGGTCTTTCTTTGGACCGTAATGTGGGTTTGGACAGGGCTAGAAAGAAAGGGTGTTAAAGACTCAAAATAAAACAAATTGGGTTCAAAATTACAACCTTCGGAATCCTATATTTTCCTTATATAAACACAATTTTTTTTTTTGACTGCCCCCATTTCTTGCTTGGGGATTTTTTGGTTTTTATTTACACTATGAACGAGCTGTGAAGCGCCTACATATCCTCTTTGAGGAATCAGGTCAAACGTAGTTCCCAATTCCTTTTTTCAAGTTTCTTTTTTTTCATACATTTTTCTTTTTCTTTTCTTTATCTCTTTTTGTTGTTTTCTTTTTCTTTACTTTTTCTTTATCCCTTTTTTCTTTTGCCTTTCAAACTTGTATTTCTAGTCTTTGCAACTAATTCCGAAGGAGGGGTATGAAAGAATTTAAAATAAGGCTCAAAGGGTTGACGATGGATAAAGTGTTTAGATAGCAGAACAAAATGCCTTCGTCATTCCAATCTTCAAAACATGCCAAGTGTAAACAACACAATTAACATTCGTCATATCTTTAAAGCACAGTTGGACAACACTCTCATTTTCATTATTGTGAATGACCCCACGTCGATTTGGCCAGCTTGCCTTTAATTGTTTCCTTTTTAGTTGCCCCGGTTTCACATGACTCGGGATCCAAATAATCTCAAATTATTTTTATTTCCTTTAAATGACCCGATCACCTTCCAATTGCTTCATGATTAACTTTTAGAATTAAGCCACAATTATGTGTGCGCATGTCGTGTCAGTAGATTCGGCGTTTGAACACAAGACAAATCTAAAGGGTAAAAAGAACTAAACAAATAAAATGACCGGAAGTCACAAAAGACCGAAAGCTTCATTAAACTAATGACGAAATGGTTCAATGACAAAACAAGCAAAACAAACTAGTGTACAGCCCTGAAACAAAACTGGGCAAGACCAAAGCAAACTGCTAGGACAAAAGAGTTTGACCACAAGACAACCCTGAAAATAACTCGGACAACAGAAATGACAACAAAACGAACCACCAAAGCTCCATCTAGATGACCAAAAGATGGAGTGTCTTCCCAATTACCAAGCACGACGCTTTAGCCACTAAGTTCTGCATCAATATTGCCGAGGCTGCCATCTGCTTCAACATTTTTAGCTTCAGTCAATACACCCCCCAGAGGATTCGTGTGCTCTCTGTCATCGTCATTGATCACAATCAACCACCCTTTTTGAATCATTCTTTCTATTTCCTTTTTCAAGGTGCGACAACTCTTAATATCGTGCCCTCTGACATTGGAATGGTATGCACATCGTGCAGTAGGATCGAAGCTTCTTGCACATGGGTCGGGAGTATATCCGGGGAGCGGTGTAATCAGGCCGACATGCTTTAACCTTTCAAACGGACTTGCATAGGATTCTCCGATAGGGGTAAGAGCCTTTTCTCGCTTCAGCAACCTCTCCTCCCTAAACGCCTTATTTGGCCCGAAACCTGACCCAGGGGTTTTCCGGTATGTTCGTGGGGGTTGGTAGGCTTTTTGTGGAGCTGGGTACCTGGAAGGTGAAGTACGATTTTGGGTGTCCCGGGGAGAGTAGTGGTGTTGGGGATGGGAGTAGCATTGTGAAAACATAGCTGGGGGACGAGTAATTGAGCTACTTGAGTGGCTGGAAAAGCCGTGATAGGTGGGTATATATGGAGAGTGTGAGGGATCATCTGGCATCGGGTTCAGTGTACGGGTAAGGACAGAGTCCTGGAAGCTAGGTTGTGGCGGGGGTGGTGCTTTTCCATCCATCCACGCCCGATACATGTCAGCCACATGTTGTCTCAGCATTTTGACTTCTTCTACTAACCCGTGGTTCCGTTCAACCGGTTGTTGTCGGGTATCGGTGTCAACCCACTCAGTCTTGAGATTCTATGCCATTGTCCTCTGACCTTGTCTTACAGGGAAGAGTTATTTTAGAACCACAACCAACCACCTTTCTTATAATGGACACAACAAAGCGAAGTCATCACGTTAGCGTTAGGGCATTTGACAGACAGGTGAACGCACATTAGGGATGCAATGAACCTAGGCAGTTAAACCTTTCTATCATGCATTTGCTTCAGTTTCATGTGTCATTCCAGCTTCTCATATCTGTGCTTCGCCAACTTTCCTTTATTTTCTAAATTGTTTTTTTTCTTCTCTATTTTTCTCTTTTTCTCTTTTTTTTCTTTTTTTTTCTTTTTGTAGTTTTTCATTTTTTTCTTTTTGGATATGGATATGGTCGAATCCTATGTGGATTGCCTACGTATCATGACCCCGCATGAATCAGACCGAGCGTAGTTCTTGCAAATTAATGCAAGAAATAAAGAGATATTTATTTGATTTTTTTGTTTTCTTTTTTGAAGAAAAATTGTAAAAGCTCACTCCAACTACAAACTCTCATGAAAAAACTTTCACACCTTATGCCAGAGATTTCTACAAGAATCAGAATAGTTTTAACGTCAATTATGACTATTTCTACAAAATTGGCCATGTAATGGCTTATTTGGCAAAATGGCTATTTTTGCAAAATTTTACTTAAGAAAATAAACTTGAAAATTTTCTCATCCTGGGGCTCATGGGGCATCGTTCGGCATTGCCATAGGCCAACAAAAGATTGAGAATTTTTTATGTCAATTGTGACTATTTTTTACAAAATTGGCCATGTAATGGCTTATTTAGAGAAGGTGGCTCTTTCTGCAAAACTTTATTTCAAAATTTTTATCCCGGGGCCTATGGGGCATCGTTCAGCACCGACACAGGCCAATACAAGACAGATAAAGTAAAAATGCAAAAATGTGGCTATTTCAGCAAAATTCCGGCCATGTAATGGCTTATTTGATAAAGTGGTCATTTGTAAAGTTGAGTGATGGCTCAACCTTGATTTTGAGGCTACGGCCTTTCAACATTTCCACATGGAATATTTCAAGGCTATTATTCAAAAGGAAATGAAAAGATTTCAAAGTGGCCATTTTTGCAAAAACAACCTTCCGGCGTCCTTTCAGAACATTCGGCTATTTTCAAAAACAGCATCACTTTGATTTTATTGGCAAAATTAAACACACATTTTTTTTTCATTTTTTTTTATTTTTGCAAAAGGGGAGGTTGGACCCGATAAGGGTTGCCTACGTATCTCACATCCGGTGAGAATCAAATCAGCGTAGTTCGGTAAGATTATTTTTTGACCAATTATTTCAACAAAATTGCTCTTCCTATTTTTCAAATTTTCAAATTTTCGACAGCATTTCGTCAATATTTTTGATTTCTATTCCAAAATTCTATTTTTTTTTCCCAGGAATTTAACCAATCATCATAATAATACATGATAAATAAATGCAACATATAATATGCTCGGTCTTTGATTACCGGGTCACCTGTCCTAGACGGACCCAACCCCTGTGTTGAGTCCCCTAAGTCAAATGCAACGTGATGCAAATAAGCGTTTCCTACTAGGGATCCGGCATGAAGTCATGTTATTCTAAGCTCAGAACCTCGGTATGTGATCTAGACTATGTACCCAAGCGGACAACTCGGGCTGAGGAAAGAGCTCCTTTCCGGGAACCAAAAGGCCAATCGGCTTAGAAACTTTCCAAGCCTCTTTATTATTTCGGGGTATGACACTAACAGAATAGGGAGTCTCAACCAGTGAGCACATCCCCGGGGGTGAGAGAAAGAAAGGGCTCGGCGCAGTTTGTATATACAGTTCAGATAGTATCAAAGCGGTAAACATATAGCAGTTTATATATACAGTGCAACTAGTATCAAAGCGGTAGACATATAGCACATTAATTAAACATATAATAAAATCAAATATAGACAAAAACAACAATTTAACTGAGCTCGAATTCTTAAACCCTGAACCGAAGTTCTGGGTCAATCATCCCCAGCAGAGTCACCAGAGCTGTCACACCTCCTTTTTACACAAACACGTAAAAACGTAAATGTGCCACTGTTTAATACTACACCCCGAGAAGAGATGTAATAATAATCAGGGAAGGAGTTTTTCCACTTAAAGGACAGTCGGAACGGGATCAATTTATTTAATTATTCAGAGTCGCCACTTGGGAAAATAATGGTGTCCCAAGTCACCAGTTTAATCCCGAACCGAGGAAATTTATGACTCTGTATTATAGTCTGCGAAACCAGAAACCTGGATAAAGAATTCTGTTAACCCGGGAGAAGGTGTTAGGCACTCCCGAATTCCGTGGTTTTAGTACGGTCGCTCAACTGCAATTTTTATTTCTATCTGATTTCTTTAATTATGTGCTTTTATATTCCACTTTTCGATTTTAGAAGAATTGCGACGTCACGAAAACAACATTTCGAGTCACACCGCAACCAGTACGCGTGTGACTTTAATGCATTTCAGTTTCGCCGAGAGTAAGATTTGGGTCACATAAATGCGCACCCGTATTTAAGAATGTATATTATTTACAAATCGTGCCTAAAGAATCTACGCCTTTGTTAACTTTGGGAAAGACCGTGAAATTTGCTAAGCAGTCCTTCCAAATCTACATGTTTTATACCAATTATTTGAGGGTCATACAATTGTCATCTTGTTTGCCATGGCACGCCTCAATCGCTATTGAAAATATATTAGGCATAAAAATGTGTTATCCTTTTTGGATTTTTTTTTCTGTAGATACATATGACACCCGGGAATATTATTGGTATGACACTTCTAATAGCAATTATCTTTTAGGAGGTAAACCACCAAAATCAATTAAATATAAAGCTAGAAAACAATGAAATCGAAAATCAAGAAAAGTCACAAAAATTCACTATCTAAAATCCCCCAACTAAAAATCGGGATCTATATGATTCATCACAATAATACCCCAACAAATGTAATATTACAACAACATTTTAAGTGCATATCTTAGGCGAGCCAAGTAAACAAGTAGACTACAACTGCAATTGGAACTTGAAGGCCTTCGCTTACGCCAAAAGTATCCATTAAACAATATATATAAGTTGAACAACTCTAAAGTAACTTAACATTTTTTACAGACTTTCAAGTGGAAAAATCTCGAAATCATTTGCAAATTTTGTATCAAAAGGTAACCACGGTAAAACTTAGCAATTATCGAAGCAATATAATCTCCAAGGCAATCAACCATCATAATTTCCATATTCATTTTAAGTCCGAGTATCAATCGATCACAGTAAAAAAAATGCTAAACTTGATGCCGCAAAGAAAATATATTAAGAAGAAAATCTGCTTGCAACATTATTTAAATTAACAGTAGAGACAATAGCACAGTACAAGCATGCTCAAAATCAGAGTGACAATCGAAGATTTAATAAATGAACTTCACATAAATCTGTACAAGATGAAGCGCAAATGAAGATCCAAATTTAACGAAAAAAGTAACGGACCTTATGGAGATTTGTACAGCATGTGCATCCAAAAGCAAACCAGAAACCAGGTCCGGGGCCTCGATGAAATGAAACCTTATCGGACAGAAGCTCGGACCTCGACCGGAAAACTTCTGCCTCGAACAGTCACCATCGAAACCACGCAGCAACAATAAAACTCAAGCAAAACTTTAAAATTTATTGAACCCATGACAGAACTGAAAAGCAAAATCATATGGTCATGTTTCAAAGTTTCGTCGACTTACTGCCGAAGATTTCTTTAGCCAGGACATACGTATGTGCAGTGGTGCTGGTATGTTGACGGAACGGAAGGCTGATCGACGTTGGTGTTGCTGGAGGGTAGCGGCTGTAATGGTGGTCGTTTGGACAGTGATGACGGGAGGTGTTTGAGCTGCTGGTCGACTGGGTAGTTAACGGGGGTAGTGGACTGGTTAAGGCTGCTGGAGGATGGAGAGTGATGATTGATGACGAAGTGGACGTTTGGTGAAGGAAACCACAGTCGCGTTTTTTCTTTTCCAAAAACCAAAAAAAATGGAGACCTTCTGTGTATTGTATCCTCTCTTTTAAAATGAAGCCCCTGTTTTTTGTTTATGTCTCAAGCGTTTTTTGTCTTTTTCTTCAAATAATCAATCCCTCTCCTTTTTTGTTTTTTTTTTCTTTGTAAAAGGAATCCCCTTTTCCCCACTTTGCTCACGTGAGCCCCCTTCCAATTGTTCCCCTTCTTTCTATTTTTTATTCCCTCTCCTTACAGAATCCTTCACATGAGCCCCTCCTTTCAACCTTTCTCTTTTTTTTGTTTTTTTTTTAAATCTTTTCATTGTCTTGTAGTGTTTGTAATGTATTGTATTATTTTATTTTATTTTCATTTCATTTTTTTTAATTGTTCTCCCATCCCCCCATTATGTATTGTCCACATAGTGTGTGCATGTGTGTGTATGGGTGGTTTTGTCCGTGTTTCCCGTGTGGTGGACTCGGATTATTATGGGCTAGGTCCGGAAATTATAAAACCGGGTAGTTTGAACCCGAATATTATTCTTTGCCTGGAACCGAGAATGGTGTTATTTAATTAATCCTAGGTAATCAAAATAATTATAAAAGTAAGACCGACAACTAAATAAAACTATTTTTATTTTTTCAAGATTAAAGTAACTACAAAATGTTAATGCAACTATTTTTATTATTTTCGTTTTTATAAAAAGATAAAAATATAAAGTACTATTTTTTATTTTTCAAGTTTAAAAATGACTACGAAACATTAATAAAACTATATTTTTGTTATTTTTCATTTTAAGGTAAAAGTAAAGTAAAAGAGTCAAAATTAGCTAAGATCGCTATATTAGGCCTAAACTAAATATTTTAGCTAAAAATATAAAAAAAATCTCGGGTAGGGGCAAAATCACGCATCTACAGCTGCCCCTCTTTGACTGAAAACACAAAGAGTTTTCAGACAAAGAACGACTAGATAAGTGTTTTGACCCGATCCTTATTTAGAGAGACTAAACCAAGAGGAAAGGAATGTGACCGAGCCCTTGTATCTGAGCTGCCTACATATCCTTGGCTATAAAGGAATCAGGCCACGTGTAGTTCGAAGTGAGTAAGAATATGGAGTAACCGAGGTGGAGAGCCAGTCGAGGTGCCGTTCCGTCGAGGTTCCGTTCCATCGAGGTTCCTGTCCGTGGTCCTGCTATTACATCAAAAATCAAAACATGAGAAAGACTAACTAAGCAGGGGTATTTTTGTCTGATTTTTTCTGTGTAGTATCAATAGAACATTTTACTTTTTTAGGTCAAGTTTTAGATTCTATCTGAGCAGCTGAGCACGGGACAAATTGTATTAGTCTATTTTAGGCAATTTTCTCATATTATTAGCATGGCTTCAAGTGGTTTAACATTGTAGTTTATTATTATGTCAATTTCTTCTACTATTTCTTCTATTTCTACTATATCCATGTCTAGCTAAACCCATTAGCTAGGGTTGTGGCCCAACCCTAGTGTGGGTAATTAATGGATATTTTTGCTTAATGTTTGGATGGTTGTGGGTGTTTGGTGTTTGGGTTAATTGTATGTTTTTACTTGGATTTGGTGGTTGTAAACACTAAGTCTAGCTTAGTGGGTCTTGACTCTACTTGAGAAAGAGAGTCTATGACCTCATAATTAACCCAGCAAGAATTTGGGATGGACCCATGAGAATGGTAGTCCCAAGTAACGGGTTAAACTTCGAGAGAGTAATTAGCCTACTTGAACCATTAGTTGCTTGGGCAAATTAACCTACCCAATTGGTCTCGGAGAGTCAATTGGGCAAAATCACTCTCTCTACCGAGAGGTGTGAGAGTGAATACTAAGTGCAACGGTTATCCATATATCCTATATTGTCATCCTTACATTAGAATTTTATACCGTTAATTACTCACCTAGACAAGTGCTATGACCCTATTGCTTTCTCTATTATTGCATACAACTAGCATCATTTTCTAGTATACTTTAGCTTATAATTGTAGTTGATAAAATTTAGTTGATAAACAATAGAAAAACCCAAAAATGATAGAAGCAAGATTAGGAGCTAAATCACTTTCCTAGATTTCGCAAATACTCGACTCCTTGAGGAAATTGACCCAGTTGTTAGCGCCCACTCTTCCCAAGGGTTGAGTCCGCACCGATCAATTTTGGCGTCGTTGTCGGGGAGCTTACGGTTTCCGACTATTTGTGTAGCTAGTTTAGTGTTTAGCTTCGTTTTCCTTCTTTTTACTAACTTTATTAGTGTCAAACCAACATGTACAAATGTCTTTAAACGGGAATATCCCTCTTGACAACGTGGTCGCGAGGGAGGAGGTTGATAAAGTAGAACAAGAGGAACTCCAGGTACCACAAATACCAAGGAGAGGTAGAAACGCAAATGTTAATCCCAATGATGCAATTCCAGACCCTCCTCTGCCTCCACCAAGAGTTGCTCCAAGGGTTCTTCCCAACCAAGGTTACGCAATTGCAATAGTTCCTCCCCGAATCTGAGCGGGGAACTTCCAAATTACAAATGTGATATTAACACTTCTTGAACAACGAGGGTATTTCACGGGCGCCTACGATCAAAATGCATAACAAGCACTTGAAGGGGTTCGTGGATACTTGTTGGGGAAGTAAGCAAACCAACATTTCTCAAGTGCAATAGTTCATCCCCGAATCCGGGCGGGGAACTTCCAAATTACAAATGTGATGTTGACACTTCTTGAACGACGAGCGTATTTTACGGGCGCCTCCGATCAAAATGCATACAAGCACTTGGAGGGGTTCGTGGATACTTGTTGGGGAAGTAAGTAAACCAATGTTTCTGAAGATGCTTTAAGGTTGAGGCTTTTCCCGTTCTCTCTTCGGGGTAAAGCGCTCGATTGGTTGGAGAGGTTACCGAATCATTCAATTACTACATGGGATGAATTTGCGGACAAATTCATTGCCAAGTTATTTTCCCCGAGTCATATGGCGACGCTCCATGATGAGATTCTAGCCTTCAAATAAGAACAGACGGAGCCATTGCATGAAATATGGGAGAGGTTTAGAACCATGGTAAAGGAGTGTTTGAACAACGACATGAATGATGTGATGATCTAATAGACAGAGGTATCAACATAACAAACCAATGCATTGTTAACCAATTAGCGGGAGGCAACTTCATGAAGCTCCCGTACAATGAAACATGTAAAGTTCTAGATGAGATTACCGATACTTCATCGGCATGGAAAAGTCGGGCGAATGTTCCTCAAGGCGATCCCAATGTTATACACTTGCACAAAATGTTACATGACCATGGTCAAGACATTGCCGAACTTACAACAACCATGAATCAATTAGCAAAGGCACAATTGCAACAAGTGCAAAATTCAAGACAAGTCAATGCAGTGGAAGGGGTACACATGATGAAGAGAAGGCAAAGAGGGCCACAACAACAAGGAGCTTGTGAAAATTATGATGATGGTAGTGGGTATTCAAATGAATGTTATGATGAGCAAAACGAAGATTGCCAATATGTGAACAACTTTCAAGGGAATAGAGGAAATCAAGGCAACCAACAATGGCGATCTCAAGGGAATTGGAATAATCAACAAGGTGGTGGCAATTTGAATAATAATAATTAACCCCAAAGCGGCGGAAATTGGAATGGGGGCAATCAAAGCATTTAGGGCAATCAAGGCAATAACAGTAGCAATTGGAGTGGAAACAATAATTGGAACAACAACAATTGGAACAATAACAATGGATGCCAAGGTAATCGGGGGCAAGGCTTTCAAAGGCCCCCGATGTTTCAACATCCAAACAACCCGCCACCTTATCAATTGCAAGGGTCGAGTTCTTCGGGCAATGAATTCGGAAGGATCAAAGTAATGTTTGAACAAATGATGAAAAGGAATCAAGACTCGAATGCGCAATTATCTTCACATAATACTTCCATCCGCAACTTGGAAGTACAACTTGGACAAATTTCACAATCCCTAAATACTCAACCAAAAGGTGCACTACCTAGTGACACGGTGGTGAATCCTAAGGGTGGGCAAAAAACAACCACGTAATGGCGATGACCATAAGGAGCGGATGAGGTGGTGGTGTGAATGCCTCAAGAGAGAATCAAGCCATAGTGAAGGAAGTTGAGTTGCCTAGTTTTGACATGCCTACGGGGGTTGATGATGTTGTAGAGACAAGTGCAAGAGATGAGGTGAGAATTGACATTCAAGAAATTAAGGAGGAGACTCAAGAGAACGTGAACCCGTATAGGGAACATGTTATAGATATGCCCGAGCCGGAAGTGCAAACGGACAAGGCATCCTTGCCTAGGCCTCCTCCGCCTTACCCTCAACGTTTGGCAAAACAAAAGTGTGATAACCAGTTTAGAAAAGTCATTGACATGATGAAGAGCTTGACCATAAATGTGACATTGGTGGAGGAGCTCGAGCAAATGCCCGGGTATGCAAAATTCATGAAGGATTTGGTCACGAAGAAGAGATCGATGGAGTGTGAAATGATAAAAATGACACATCAAGTGAGTGCAATAGTACACTCCATGGTTCCAAAGCTTGAGGATCCCGGAGCATTCACCATCCTATGCACTATTGGAAGCGCCGATTTTGCAAAAGCCCTATGTGATTTGGGGGCAAGTATCAATCTAAAACCATATTCAGTGTTCAAAACCTTGGGGATTGGGCAACCTTGCCTGACATCAATGCGGCAACAAATGGCGGATAGGTCTATGAAGCGGCCTTTGGGTATCATCGACGACGTACTTGTTTGAGTTGATAAGTTCATTTTGCTGGCCGACTTCATGATTCTTGATTCTGAGGTGGACTTTAAAGTCCCAATTATTCTTGGAAGTCCTTTCTTAGCGACTGGGAAAGCTTTGGTTGACATCGAAGCGGGAGAGTTGACTTTCCGGTTTGGTGATGAAAAAGTAGTTTTCCATGTGTACGAATTGATTAGGCAACCAAATAGTACCGAAGTTTGTTTGTTTGTCGACATTGTCATGGCAGTGATAGTGGATGACGCAAACACAATGATCAATGTTGAAGATCCACTTGAAGCGGTACTTTTGAATATTGAAGCTAATGATGATGCCGGGAGAATTGAATGTGTAAATGCTTTGCATGGTATGGGCTCATACTCTTATGAGCCGAGAAAGTTGTCATTAGACCTTGAGAATCGCAAGACCGCTCCAACAAAGCCATTTATTTAGGAGCCGCCGGTGTTGGAGTTGAAACCACTTCCTCCTCACCTCAGGTATGAGTACTTGGGTCCAACTTTAACTTTGCGTGTTATTCTTTCATC
The DNA here is from genome assembly GCA_032618575.1 of Nicotiana noctiflora. Taxonomy (NCBI): domain Eukaryota; kingdom Viridiplantae; phylum Streptophyta; class Magnoliopsida; order Solanales; family Solanaceae; genus Nicotiana; species Nicotiana noctiflora. Next base: position 10,755 of record JASVEL010012289.1, on the reverse strand, counting down.
TTGCTTAACTAACTTGCATGTAGACGCCACTTTGGCGGTTTTACAAAAGTGCAAGCGGGCGATTAGATGGACCTTGGTAGATATTCGGGGCATAAGCCTCGCATTTTGCATGCACAAGATCATTTTGGAGGATGATGCAAGGCCGTCACTTGAACACCAAAGAAGATTAAATGAAGCTATGCAAGAGGTGTTCAAGAAGGAGGTTATCAAGTGGTTAGATTCTGGTGTTATCTACCCAATATCGTATAGTTCATGGACCTCCCCGGTCCAATGTGTTCCAAATAAAGGTGGCATCACGGTGGTCATAAATGCAAATAATGAATTAATTCCGACCCGCACGGTCACGGGTTGGAGAGTGTGCATGGATTATAGAAAGCTCAATAAGGTCACTAGGAAGGATTATTTCCTCTACCATTCTTGGACCAAATGCTTGATCGTTTTGCGGGTCAAGCGTATTATTGCTTCCTTGATGGCTATTCGAGGTATAACCAAATTCTCATTAACCCAGAGGATCAAGTAAATACAACATTTACTTGTCTATATGGCACATACGGTTTCTCAAGGATGTCGTTTGGACTTTGTAATGCTCCGGCGACCTTCCAAATATGCATGATGACAATCTTCACCGACATGGTGGAGGGCATTCTAGAGGTGTTCATGGACGATTTTAGCGTGGTGGGGGACTCATTTGATGAATGCTTAGGGAACTTGGATAAAGTGTTGAAAAGATGTGAGGGGACCAATCTTGTACTAAACTAGGAGAAATGTCACTTCATGGTGCAAGAGGAAATTGTTTTGGGGCACAAGATTTCAAATAATGGCATTGAAGTTGACAAAGCGAAGATAGAGGTTATCTCGAGGCTTCTTCCCCCACATCTGTCAAGGGGGTGAGGAGTTTCTTAGGCCATGCCGGATTCTACCGGCATTTCATCAAGGATTTTTCAAAGGTTGTGAACCCCTTGTGCAAACTATTGGAGAAGGATGTGAAGTTTGTGTTTGATGAGAAGTGTATGGAGTCGTTTGAATTGTTGAAACATAAGTTGATTACCACTCCCATTATCACTGCACCAAATTGGGATTTGCCTTTTAAGTTAATGTGTGATGCTAGTGATGTAGCGGTTGGTGCGGTGCTTGGCCAAAGAATTAACAAGATGTTCTATTTTGTGTACTATGCAAGCAAGACGATAAATAAGGCTCAAAAGAACTATACAGTCACCGAGAATGAGTTGCTAGCTATTGTGTTTGCCATGGAGAAGTTTCACCCATATCTTATGGGAGCCAAGGTGATTATTCATACCGATCATGTGGCCCTTAGGTACTTGATGAAAAAGAAAGACTCAAAGGAGAGATTGATGAGATGGGTATTACTCTTGCAAGAATTTGATCTTGAGATTATTGATAAAAAAGGAGGCGAAAATCAAGTCGCGGATCACTTGTCCCGGCTAGAGGAGGAAGGAAAACCAAGCAATGGTGTTGAGATTAATGATTCTTTTTCGGATGAACAACTCATTTAGGCGTCTATGCATGATATGCCTTGGTTTGCCGATGTAGCCAATTATCTTGTGACCGATATCATAACGTATGAGCTCTCTTCTAACCAAAGGAAGAAGCTCAAGCGGGATAGTTTGTATTATGGGGCGAGCCCTATTTGTTCAAAATGTGAACCGATGGTGTGATTCGCCGTTGTGTCCCGGAAGAAAAACAATTGAGCATGTTGGAAGCTTGTCACTCTTCTCCTTATGGTGGTCATCATGGGGGGGGGGGGAGGTGAGAAAGGCATCAAAGGTTCTAAGTTGTGGGTTCTATTGGCCGACTTTGTTTCAAGATGCAAGTGATTTGGTTAAAGGTGTGATGCATGTCAACGAGCCGGCGGGATTTCTAAAAAGGATTAGATGCCTATTAATACCATTTTAGAGGTTGATATTTTTAATGTGTGGGGCATTAATTTCATGGGCCCGTTTGTTAGCTCTTGTGGAATACGTACATTCTCGTAGCGGTAGATTATGTCTCTAAGTGGGTTGAGGCCATGGCTTTTCCCAACAATGAAGCCCGGGGTGTCGTGGCGTTCTTGAAGAAGCAAATTTTCACTAGGTTTGGAACCGCTTGTGGTATATTTAGTGATGGGGGGTCCCATTTTTGTAACAAGGCATTTGACTCTTTGCTCACCAAATATGGAGTTAACCACAAGGTGACTACCCCATACCATCCGCAAGCAAGTGGACAAGTGAAGGTTTTTAATAGGGAAATTAAGAGTATTTTTTCCAAACAGTAAATGCAAATATGACCGATTGGTCAAAGAAGTTGGACGATGCTCTTTGGGCTTATAGGACGGCATACAAGGCTCCAATTGGTATGTCTCCATATCAATTGGTGTTTGGTAAGGTTGTCATCTCCCGATGGAACTAGAGCACAAGGCAATATGAGCTTTGAAAAGGTTAAATTTGGAATGGGATGTTGCGGCCAACCTTCGAGTGAAACAATTGAATGAGCTTGATGAATTTCATTTTCATGATTACTCCAGCTCGTCCTTGTACAAGGACAAGATGAAGTACCTACATGATAAGTATGCTCGGGGGAAAGAATTCAATGTTGGTGATATGGTCCTTCTTTTCAACTCAAGGCTAAGGTTATTTCCGGGGAAGCTCAAATCCAAATGGAGTAGTCCTTTGAAGTGGTTTTTGTAACTCCTTTCGGTGCCCTTGATCTTAAGAACAAAATGGTGAAATATTCTGAGTTAATGGGCATCGAGTCAAGCAGTACTTGGGCAAGGTTGATTATAACCACGTGGTGGCACTTATTTACTTGAAGTAAAATGATGGTAACCCGCATCATGCCGCAACGTTAAATCAGGCGCTTCTTGGGAGGCAACCCATATCTTTTGAATTTCTTTATTTTTTCATTGTAGAGTAGGATTTTTGAGCTGTTGGTTTGTGAAGTATTGTAGGGATAATGTTGAATCACTGCATGGCAAAAGTAAAAAATGAACAGTCTCTGAACGGTGACCACACGGCTGCACACCAAGACAGTGCGGTCCGCATGGGATTGAAATGCTAAAGGATGAAACTCAGAAGACAAGCGCAGCCACGTGACTTTACTATGCAGTCCTAGCTGAAAAATGCAAAATATGATAAGGCTCTGAAGTTCTCCACGCGGCCTCACACCAAAATAGTGCGGTCCGCGTAGAATTTGCCAAGTGAGAGGGGGTCTCTGAAGTTTCCCACTTGGCCGCACACCAAAATAGTGTGGTCCACGTGGGCTGTGCCAATTTTCATAGGTTGAAAAACCCTGCGCGGTCCGCGTAACATTTTTGTGCGGCCGTACAAGTAGGTAAGCCACGGGCCCACAGTTTTCTATAAATAAGAGACTTGGGCCCCCTTTTAACCTTTTCGCAAACTGTTTATCTGAGAGCCTTTTACTGTTCACCCGCGTATTTTGTGCAAGATTTTTATCATCATTAATCCTTAGTAACAATTCATCTATATTTAAATTCTTAGTTTAATTTTTGTTTATTGTAATTGATTTCTAGTAGATTAACTTCTTAATTTTTTCTTTTCTTCTTCCTTGTTCATATTAGTTAATGCTTAGAATAGGTTTTTGAACATCTATGAAAGTGGTAATTTGTTCTTAATTGAAATAACTGAGTAGGGACACTTAGGATGTTAAACAAATGGACTAAAAAGACAAAACAATTCCTGCCCAGTTAATTGTGCCCTACACGGCCGCACATCATTTGTGTGCGGTCCGCGTGAATTGTTTGATAATATAAAACTCATCAGTGCGGTCCGTGTGAGCATTTCTGTGCGGTCCGCGTAAACCTGTGCGGCCACGGTCCAAAACAGTGCAGACCGCGTGGCCAAGATTTAGAGAGTTTAAATAAGTGTTTGAGTTGTGTGAACTGTGTGGCTCTTCTCAATGATAGATAGCGTGACAACTTTCTTAATTGTTGAGTCAGTTTTTGAGTTTTTCTTTTGGATTTTCAAGTTTTTCATAGTTAAGAGTATCTTAGGAAAAGCTTCACTTGGTCATAGCACATTTGCCTTTGATCTTATGGTCAAAGACATTAAGTTGTGTTTAGGATGGTGAAAGTCGTGGCCTTGAGACTTTTGTGTTGACCAAACAATCATCATGGTCAAATATGGGCCATTGTGCACTTTAATATTGACTAAGCTTATTGTGGGCCCTCGACTTCGTATTTGGAAATCCTGGAGTATATGTGGGGCAAGAATTCGATTTATGAGCCCAAGTACCAACCCAATAGTCTAGAACTTGCCCCGAATATTTGTTGAGGCGAAATAATAGGTGGAACTCGACTTGAGACGTGATTGTAGGCTATCCTTGATCTAAAAGTGCTAATTTGATCTATTTCGTGACCTACCAATGCAACGATCCCTAGTCTACCCCTTTTGAGCCTTAGCCTTCTTCTTTAATGAACCCAAGTTACAAGCCTTACCCGTTTTCGATGAAACTCTTTCTTGGCACCCAAAAATCTTCCCTTGAGTAATGACATAAATCTAAGCTTGGGGGAGAGACAAGACAGGCACCAATGTGGTAGAAAAGGCAATAAATGCAAAAATAAAAAGGAAGGCAATGAAAAAAAAATGGCAAAAAGAAAGACAAAAGTGAAAAGACCCAAAGAGGAAACTCAAAGTCAACGAAAAGTGGAAAATTATGCGAAAAAATGAGCAAAAAGGAGAAAGGTTTGAAATGAAAAAGAAAGAGCAACATCGTGTCTCTCTAACCCCTAGAAAGAAGAATTACTCAACCGAGTCAAGAAAGTGTGCCAAAATGAATCAAAAAGAAGTGCTTAGGGGAAGATTGAACCCATATGGACGAAAGCATATCCTACCTTTACCCAAAAGCCTTCACAATGACTCCAAAAAAACCTTATATGATCTCGAGTTGAGGGAAGCCTACATTAATAGATACTTACATGAAGGGCAAGCATATGGTACTTAAAGCTGGGCTTAGGGTCTCTCTTGTTTAGAGAGATGAGCAAAGAATCCATTCACCTCGAGTTGTATGCAATTACTCTAAAAGGTGAGGTCCATTTTGGGAGAGTCGAAGATGTTTGAGTTTAGGTTCCACAATGACCAAAGTTCTTGAGAAAGGTTCCTTGATGAAATGAGTCAACCCTTGAAGCTCTTGTGTCACACTTGATCCATAAGTTTTCAAAGTTTTAAATGCGTTAATGATGCATTTGCATTGAGGGCAATTGTTTGTCCCAATTGATTCTTGATTGAGGTTACTTTAGGAGAAACAGGAATTTCTTGGATGTTTTCTCTTGAGGGGTAGGTCTTGAGGACAAGCAAATGTTTAAGTTTGGGAGAGTTGATAACCGTGAATTGTGCATGTTTATACCCATTCTTACCTAAGCCTTGTGCATAAATTGGTCTTGACTTGTCCTGAATTGCTTATAAGTTGCATTTGATTGTAGGTTTGAGTGACTAGATGATGAATATCACAAATCGGCTAAAAAGGAGTGAAACCTGCCAAGCGCCAGAAGATAACTAAAACTTGAAAAAAAAAGACATGTGCGGACCGCACTGTTTTGTCATGCAGCCGCACAGGAAGGTTTAGAGAATAGACAAGTGCCATCCTAAGTTGCGCGGTCCGCATTGTTTTGTCTTGCGGCCGCGAAAAGTTCAGAGAACCATTTTATGAAGAAGATCCATGCGGACCGCAATCCATTCCACACGGTCCGCAAAGAAGATGATCAGAGGCCAAATTTTCTAAGGAAAAGTTCTACGAGGCCGCATACCAAATTAGTGCGGTCCGCGTGGATGAAATATCAGAGATCCATTGCAAGGATAATTTACACAGTGCGGCTGCAATTCATAGTTACGCGGTCTGCATCAATTGCCTTGTGCGGCCGCGCACAATTCTACGCGATTCGTATCACTTGCCTTATGCGGCCGCGTGACATTTGTACGCAGTCCGCATCCTCAAGTCTAGAAGCCAAAAATTGAAGACCAATTACCCTACGCGACCGCATGTCATTTCTATGCGGTCTGCAACAGACCCTCAGGGGTATTTTTGTCCATTTTTTCCTATGTAGTATAAATAAAATATTTTACCTTTTTAGGTCAAGTTTTAGATTCTATCTGAGTAGCTTAGCACGGGACAACTTGTATTAGCCTATTTTAGGCAATTTTCTCATATTATTAGTGTGCCTTCAAGTGGTTTAACATTGTAGTTTATTATTATGTTAATTTCTTTTACTATTTCTTCTATTTCTACTATATCCATGTCTAGCTAAACCCATTAGCTAGGGTTGTGTCTTAACCCTAGTGTGGGTAATTAATGGGTGTTTTTGCTTAATGTTTGGATGATTGTGGGTGTTTGGTATTTGGGTTAATTGTATATTTTCATTCGGATTTGGTGGTTGCAAACACTAAGTCTAGCTTAGTGGGTTTTGACTCTACTTGAGAAAGAGAGTCTATGACCTCATAATTAACCCAACAAGGATTTGGGATGGACCCATGAGAATGGTAGTCCCAAGTAACGGGTTAAACCTCGAGAGAGTAATTACCCTACTTGTACCATTAGTTGCTTGGGCAAATTAGCCTACCCAATTGGTCTCGAGAGAGTCAATTGAGCAAAATTACTCTCTCTACCGAGAGGTGTGAGAGTGAATGCTAAGTGCAACGATTATCCATATATCTTATGTTGTCATCCTTACATTAGAGTTTTATACTCGTTAATTACTCACCTAGGCGAGTGCTACGACCCTAGTGCTCTCTCTATTATTGCATACAACTTGCATCATTATCTAGTATACTTTAGCTTATAATTGTAGTTGATAAAAATTAGTTGATTAACAATAGAAAAATCCCAAAATGATAGAAGCAAAATTAGGAGCTAAATCACTTTCCTAGACTTCGCAAATACTCGACTCCCATGACTAGCTCCCTGAGGAAATTGAGCCCGAATCCACTATGGGTACAAGTTGTTAGCGCCCACTCTTCCCAAGGGTTGAGTCCGCGCCGATTAGTCACCAAACAATGGTTGGACCTTGTCACCCTTCTTTGGGATCTATACCTCACAAACATTCTTTACCAACCCAAGCAGCACAACCCTTTCATGTCCAAAACAGCCAATCCCGCTATCTTGCACATCTGAGGGCCAACCAAATATCACACAGCCCTATATTGGCGATCCTGAGCTAACCAGATCTGCATATCCCTACCAAACCTAACAACCATGACATATCAACCAACATACATTTACCATCACACCTACCCAATCATTCGGTGTATTACCCTCCAGCATACAATTTTCCAAACACTCATATGCCTCCCTACATATACCACCAGCTTCCCTTTGTGCCTCAACCCCAAACAACTCCATTATACCAAACTACACCTGACCAACAATAAACATATAACAATCATAATGTTCCATTTCCAAGACTTCCATTTACCAAATACTCAAAAGTAGAGTTCCCTAGGTTTGATAGGGAGGATCTGAGAACATGGTTGTACAAAGTAAACAGTTCTTTGCTAATGAAGAAGTCACCGTCCAATAGAGAATGAAGCTGGTGACCTTACATTTTGAGGGTGATGCATTGCAATGGCATCTAGGGTACATAAGGAGTAGAGGGAAATTACCTCTACCTAGTTGGGATGAGTATATTTGGGCCTTGTGTGACAGCTTTGGGGCTGAATATTCAGACCCAATAACCGATATAATGAACATTAAACACACTAGTTCTGTCAAGGATTACCAAAAGGCCTTTGTAGGAGTGATGACTAGATTGGATATTTCTGTTGAACATGCCATTAGCATCTTTTTGCACAACCTTAAACTTGAATTGAGCCATGAAGTCAAGGTAGGGAATCCATGTACCTTGCCCCAAGATTACTATCTATCCATGCTCCATGAAGCTAGTTTTGTAGCCTAGAGTAAGGCCATAAAGGCAGCATCAGTAGGGAGCTCCTGGTCTTGGGCTCAGGCTGCAGGGAACCTTCAAAAGCATCTAGAAGGCCAATCACAGCTAAATTTGATAGCATTAAAAGGAGAAGGCTTAATCATACAGAGATGGAGGAAAAAAGACCACAATGTTTATGCTTCTTTTGTGATGATAAATATGTAGCTAGACATAAATGTCAAGCTAAAAGGCAGCTCTTTTCGTTAGAATTGGAAGAGAGTGTAGTGCTGGAGGAAGAAGAAGAAGAAGAAGAAGAAGAAGGGGAGGAAACCACAAAGGTAGAAGATGAAGAGGAGGTAGCAGAAACCATGAGAAATTGTGCAATCTCATTGCATGCCTTAAATGGAACAATGGGATATCAAACACTAAGGCTTAGGGGATTTACTGAGCATCAACCCTTAGAAGTGTTCATAGACTGTGGGTCAACCCACAACTTTATAGACGAGCATGTAGCCAGGAGGTTGGGATGCAAGATCACCAAAATCAAGCCTCAGTTGGTGCAAGTTGCTGATGGGAGAAAACTACCAACAGACAGCATATGCAAGGGATTACAATGGCTAATGCAAGGAGCTTTGTTTCAGGATGATTTACTAGTATTTCCTATTGGGAAAAGTGACATAGTCCTTGGTATTCAATGGTTATGTCCCCTCAATGATATCAAGTTTAACTTTAAAAAGCTATTAATGGAATTTGAGTACCAAGAGAAGCTGCTAACCTTGAAAGGAATACAACCAAACTTCAAGATTGTTAAGGCCAAAAGTATAGAGAAAACGGTGGTAGGGGGTTCACAACTATTCATGATGAAAGTAAGAGAAGCTGGATCCAATATCCAAGAGTTGAAAGAGGATCAGATTGAAGAACATGACCCTAAGATCATTACAGTCTTGGAGAAGTATGCAAATGTATTTGGAGAACCTAATCAACTACCACCCTCAAGAGGATTTTTTGATCACCACATTCCACTTTTGAAGGTACTACCCCAGTTAATGCAAGACCTTATAGATACTCACCCCTACAGAAGGATATCATTGAGACCATGATCAAGGAAATGTTGAAGCAAGGAGTTATACAATACAGTTCCAGCCTTTATGCATCATATGTGGTTTTGGTAGGAAAGAAAGATGGTTCTTGGAGACTATGTGTGGACTATAGAGCATTGAATAAGGCAACTGTGAAGGAAATATTTCCAATCCCAATTATAGAAGAATTGTTGGATGAATTAGGGGGACCACAGGTTTATTCCAAAATAGATTTTAAGGCATGTTATCATCAGATAAGGATGGCAACCTCAAATATTCCCAAAACAACATTCAAAACACACTCTAGTCATTATGAGTACCTTGTCATGCCATTTGGTTTGACTAATGCACCCTCAAGCTTCCAAGGTTTGATGAACCATATCTTCCAAGACCATCTCAGGAAGTTTATTTTGTTTTTTATGATATTTTGGTCTACAGTAAAAACTTGGATGAGCATATACAACATCTGGAAGTGGCTTTTAACTTACTGGCCCAGCATCAGCTCTTAGCTAAAAGGAGCAAATGTGTTTTTGCAGCCAAAAGGGTGGAGTACTTAGGGCATTACATTTCAGCACAAGGGATGGCCACTAATCCTAGGAAAGTAGAAGCAGTAAAATATTGGCTTGAGCCACAAACTGTGACACAGTTGAGAGGGTTTTTGGACCTTGCAGGGTATTATAGGAGGTTTATAAGGAAGTATGGTGTTATTAGCAGGCCCCTCACCAATATGCTTAAGAAGGACCATTTCACATGGAGTAGGGAATTAAGGGAAGCTTTCAGATAGCTCAAGGAAGCACTAATTGTTGCACCAGTATTAACACTACCAGACTTTACACTAATGTTTATGGTGGAGACTGATGCTTGCAACCTGGGCATTGGGGTTGTTTTAATGCAAAAAGGACACCCCATTGCATTCCTAAGTAAAGGACTATCTCAGAGACATCAATCTCTGTCTGTATAAGAGAAAGAGCTATTAGCACTGGTACTTGCTGTGAGCAAATGGTCACAGCATTTGACAAGAAGGCTCTTCATTGTCAAGACTGATCAAAATGCCTTTAAATTCTTTCTAGAACAGAATTTACACACAATCACTCAACTCAAGTGGATTACTAAGCTTATGCAATTTAACTTTGAGATTGAATATAAGAAGGGTAAAGAGAACAAAGTAGCTGATGCTCTTTCAAGACTACCTATGATAGAAATGGCTGCAATGACACTTTCTACTATGAAGACATATTTGTTAGATTTGATCATAAAAAGTTGGGAGAGAGATGCAGAGCTCAAGTCTATAATTCAAGCCTTGAAGGAAAAAGGGGGTGAGGTTGACAAATACACCTACACTCAAGACCAATTAAGGAAAAATGGGAGATTGGTAGTGTGTCCCGACCCGCATTAAGAAGAGACACCATTAAGTTATGGCATGACACCAGCAGGAGGGAATTCTGGAAGGGAGAATACTTATAAAAGACTATCATCACTTTTTTGGTGGAAGAATATGAGGTAGGAAGTTCAGCAGCATGTCAAGGCATGTGACATATGCCAAAGGCATAAATATGACATTTCACCCTATCTTGGGTTATTACAACCTCTCAAAATTCCAGTGGCAGCTTGGAGTAGTATTAGTATGGACTTTGTTGAAGGGTTGCCAAAATCAAAAGCGAAGAGTATGATTTGGGTGGTGGTAGACAGACTTACCAAATATGCTCACTTTGTTGCGCTCTCTCACCCTTATTCTGCCCAATATATAGCTAAGTTGTTCATGGAAAACATATACAAGCTTCATGGGGTACCTGAAGATATAACAAGTGG